>BOPN01001122.1:207500-210000 GCA_017312705.2 Penaeus japonicus | reverse complement strand
TTGTCTCCTCATCTGTCCTCCCAAGTACTACCAAAACCTCATAATAAAAATTCATGTTTCCGCCTCATCGAGTTATTCCGGGAATCAAGTCTCAAAGCGAGTATCTCCAAGACGCGAATAATAGATCTTGCTTGCCCAACTCGCCTCCCCTCTCCCTCTCTCCTCTCCCCTTCCCCTTCACTCTTCACGCCTCCTCCTCTCCTTCACGTTTCTCGCATCGCCTATCCTTCTCCACTTCTCTCCTCTCTCATCTCCCCTCTTCCCTTTCTCTTTCCCTCTCACTCTTCACCCCTCCTCTCCCCCTTCCTCTTTTTCGTATCGCTTATCCTTCTCCACTTTTCCCACCTCTCCTCTCCCCTCTTCCCTGTCTCTTTCCCCTTCACTCTTCACCCCTCCTCCTCCCCTTCCCCTTTTTTTCACATCGCCTATCCTTCTTCACTTCTCGCCTCTCTCCTCTTCACTGTCTCCCCCTTCACTCTTCACCCCCTCCTCCCCTTCTCTACTTCTCCCCTCTCCCTCTTATTCTCACCCTTTCCCCTTCCCCCTCACTCTTCATCCCTCCCCCCTCCCCTTCCCCTTTCTCGCATTTCCTATCCTTCTCCACTTCTCCCTTCTCCTGATTCTTTCCCCTCCCATTTCTTCCCTACCCGTCCCCTCTTCCTTCTCCCATCATCCTCCCTGTTTCCCCTCTCCCTTCCCTTCTCCTGTCTCCTCTCCTCTCCCCTCCCCCTCCTCTACCCACAAGTCCTAAGACACTCTCGGTCTCTCCCTACCTCTTCTCACTCCTTTTTTTCCTTTTCTTTTTTCTTTCTCTACCTCTTCCTATCCTTCCCTCTCCTCCTCCTCCTCCTCCTTCTCTTCTTTTTCTTCCTCTTTCTTTCATTCCCTCCAACTACTCTTCCTCCCCGCCCTCTTCCCCAAGCTCCTCCTCCTCTTTTTCCCTTTTCCTTCTGCTTTTCCTTCTCCTCCTCCTCCACCTTCTCTCTTCTCCTTCTTCTTTTCTTATTCATCGCTCGCCCCCATTCACACACACTTCCTCCTTCCCTCTATCTTACTTTCTATACCCATCCTATCCTATCCTTTATCTTGCCCTTCTTCCCTCCTCTCCTTCTCCGTCCCTCCCTTTCTTTCCCCATCTTCCCCCGTCCTCTCCCTTTCACTCTTCTTCCTCCTTCGCTCCTTCACCACTACCCTTCCCCTTCTTCTCCCTCCCTCCTTCACCCTTATCCTTCCTACCTTTCCCTCCCACCTTCACCCTCTCCCCTCTTCTCCATCCCTCGTTCATCTCTACTCCTCTACCCATTACCCACCTTCTCCCTCCCTCCTTCACCCCTACCCCTTCTCCCTCGTCTCCCTCCCTCCTTCACTCCTACACCTCCTCCCTTTCTACACCACCCACCCTCCACCCCCTCCCCTCCCCGCTCCCCCTCCCCTTCCACTCCCATCCAACCCCCTCCACCCCTTCCGCTCCCCCCCTCCCCCTCCCCCTCCCGCTCCCCCCCCCTCTGAGACGACGCCGACGGTACCGATTCAAAAAATTCCGAGAAAACGTCTGACCGGACTAAAGCCATTGCCCTGAAGTTTCCGACGAAGGCACAGAAGGCGGTGGGTGGAGTGCGCTGCTTGAGACGTCTCCTCCTCCGACACTTCCAACATCTTGAGGGATTTTCTTAGATCCTATCGGTGCTTTACCTGAGAGAGAGAGAGGAGAGGGAAGGAGGAGAAGGAAAAGGAGGAGGGAGGGAGGGAGAGGGAGAGAGGGAGGAGGAGAGGGAGAGGGAGGGGGAGAGGGAGAGAGGGAGAGAGGAGAGGAAGGGAGAGGGAGAGGGAGAGGGAGAGAGGGAGAGGGAGAGGGAGAGAGGGAGAGGGAGAGGGAGAGAGAGAGAGAGAGAGAGAGAGAGAGGGAGAGGGAGAGAGAGAGAGAGAGAGAGAGAGGGAGAGGGAGAGAGAAGGAGAGAGAGAGAGAGAGAGAGAGAGAGAGAGAGAGAGAGAGAGAGAGAGAGAGAGAGAGAGAGAGAGAGAGAGCAGTAGAGAGAGAGATGGAAAGTGGGATGGGAGGTGGAGGGAAGGAGCGAGGAGTGGGAAGTGGAGGGAGGAAAGGAAAGGAAAGGAAATAAAGGGTGGGAGAGGGGTGAAAGTAAAGGAAAGAGGGTAGGTAGGGGTATAGAAAGGAGAGAAGGAGGAAAAAGGAAGGAGGGGAAGAGGCTAAAGAAATGAGAAAGAAGGGGGGGGGAGGGAGGGAGAGGGAGAGGAAGGGAGGGGAGAGCGAAGGAGGGAGAGTGAGGGAGAAGAAGGAGGTACTTATCAGAGGCTTGAAGACGCTTGCTAAGACGAAGATACTCCTTCAAAGATACCGCATGTAGCACGTTCGCTTGTATTACATTTCCTTGGAAAGCGCACAGAAAACAAGGAGAAGAAAGACGAAGAAAATGCAGAAAAAAGATAAAGAAAACGGGTACAGCGTCATACATAACAAATGTTTCGCCTTATTTCTTTGTTT
>BOPN01001122.1:185000-190000 GCA_017312705.2 Penaeus japonicus | reverse complement strand
AGGCAGTGGTCAGAGAGTCGCCTTAAGGAGAAAGGGAGGGAGAGAGAGGGGGAGGGGGAGGGGGAGGGAGAAAGCGAGAGAGAGAGAGAGGGGAAGGGGGGAAGAGGCTGGAGGAGGGGGGGGAGGATGAGTGGGAGGGCTGAGGGGAAGTGGGAAGTGGTGGTGGGGGGGGGGGAGAGGCAGGACGAGGAGAGAAAGCGAGGAAGAGAGGAGGAGAGAGGATAGGGGAGAGAGGGAGATTAAGGAAAAGAGAAAATGGGGAAAGAATAAGAAAGAGGGAGGTTTAGGAGACATGAAAGGGTATAAGGGGAGAGGAGGGAAGGGAGAGAATGAGAGGGGGAGAAGGAGAGAAGGGGAAAAGTGAAGAAAGGAGGAGAGAGAGAGAAAGAGAGATAGATAGATAGATAGATAGATAGATAGATAGATAGATAGATAGAGAGAGAGAGAGAGAGAGAGAGAGAGAGAGAGAGAGAGAGAGAGAGAGAGAGAGAGAGAGAGAGAGAGAGAGAGAGAGAGAGAGAGAGAGAGAGAGAGAGAGAGAGAGAGAGAGAGAAAAGAGGATGCCGCGAGGAGATGAGATGCTCGCTTCTTGTGGCCGCGGAGTAGAAATGAATGCTTGCTCCTCTTCCGCCCAGCCGAGGTCGGACATATTCCAAGAACTCGTTTGAGCGCTTCTATTAACGAGCACGCGCGCGATGCCACACTCGCACGCACGCACGCACGCACGCTCAGGGGCAGGCACGCGCTGGCAGGTTCATGCGCATTATCCCTTATGAATATACATAAACACACTTTCCAATGTATGCAGGTGTACATTGATCCTTTTTTTTCTGTCTGTCTCAGTCTCTCTGTCTGTCTGTCTGTCTGTCTGTCTCTCTCTGTCTGTCTGTCTCTCTCTCTCTCTCTCTCTCTCTCTCTCTCTCTCTCCCTCTCTCTCTCTCTCTTTTCTCTCCCCCTCCCTCTTTCTCTCTCTCTCCTCTTCTTTTCTTTTTCCCTTATCCTTCTCCCCTTTCCCCCATCTCCCATTTCCCTTTCCTTTATTCTCCTCTTTCTTTCTCTTGCCTCTACCCCATTCCCCTTTCATTTTCCTCCTTCTATACTCCTCTACGTCTCTCTCCTTCTCTCTCTCTTCCCGTTTGTGCATGTGTACGTGTCTCACATACACACATACACGCTCAGTCGCAAACACACGTTCTATATCAATAAAAGTGTTGCTTTTTCTAAGCTGCTGCGCTAAATAGGAGAAGATTTCTTTTTTCATGAAATAAGAAATGGATTTTATTTTTTTCTGTATGATAGAATATGAATTGATCCCACACACTGATCCAATAATAAGATGAAATATTAATAACATCAGACGACGAAAACGAGTGTGCGAACAAGTCTACGGTCGAACATCGCCGCGTTTCACTACAAGCAAACGAAACATATCATTTAGTCAAAGGCGACAGTAGATGGTCACATACGTTTCCTCCTACATGACGCTTGATTATACAACATACATAGCTACGCTCTGATCAAACCCCAGTTGGTTGTGTGTACGAGTGGGGAGCGAACACGAGTAAAGAGGTAGACTGCACTGCAATTATTTTTTCTCTTGAAAAGGAAACTTCAAAGGGACCAAGAAAACGAAAAGTACGGATGAAAGCCTGGTTTAAAATGAAATACCTGAATTGTCTCATGGTGCATGGTTGGAATTTATTAGAATAAGAATAAAAAGGTGATGGTAGAAACAGTATCAACATAATTAATATATATATATATATATATATATATATATATATATATATATATATATATATATATATATATATATATATATATATATATATATACGATGTGATGATTTTGATAGAAATAACAAGAATGATAATATTTCTTGTTACTGTGATCTTTCCCGCGAAAGATCACGAACTTCATATATGGCGAAACAATATGATACTTGTTAAATCTGCGTCTAGTATATTGATTATGAGATTAATCACACTCACATATGTTTAAACTATATGATCTAACACCATGTGGGATAAATATATATGATCGTTTATGGGTTAAATAAAAAACATGATCATAACTGAGTGAAATAAAATTATATCAGATTGTTTGACACACATACACACACATACACATAATGACCCAGATTATATAACATTAAAACTTCACTATAAGGAGAATACCACACAATGAAACGCCTCGAAGAAACTGTATAAGGAAATATCATTCTTATTCTTGCTCTCTGTTCTTATCTGTATCTTCCGTATATCCGTTTATCTATTTATCCTTTAGTAGCCTCATCCGTGAATGATTTTCTCTTGGTTCCTGATTCTATATTTTCACGTATATTTACTATGGACAAGAAAAGAAAACTGTAAATTCTTGCAGATCGAAAGATTATAATAAGTTCACCATTCTCCGGAAACAAAATATGAGAGAAAATAAGCAGAAGAATGAAAGATACAGAAAGATACAGATAATATGTATCTTCCTCTTTCTTCTACGTTAACAAGGAGTCAAGGAGCGTAAGACAGGACACAACAAGACACGCAACAGGATTCCTATAAGGTCTCACGTGCCTTTTCTAAGGAACTTCCGGTGGGATAGCAATAAGTATGTTCTTTTGCTGTTGTTGAGTCTCGATCCCTTGCGGGGGTGAGGGGTGGGGGGGGGGGTAGTGTATGTGTGTATGGGGAGGGGGGATGCGGTAGGGTGGTTAATACCTTCAGTGATTTTTTTTTTGTTTCCTTTTTTTGTTTTTGTTTTTGTTTGGTACGGTTATTTTGCGAACGCTTCTGTATCGGTTTTATCTTCTAGACCACAATCGTGAATATACTTTCAACATCATAATAAGATTGCATTAGTCGAAAATATCATTTTACTATCTTAACGTAACCTTTTTTTTTGTCATTTTTATTATTTGCCTGTTGTTTATGACGTTATGATGACGTCATTATCATCATTGCCATCCCCATCATCCTTGTCCTTGTTTCTGATACATAATCATTATAAAAATAATAAAGATAATTCGAACAAACAGAACACAAATTAATAATAATATTGATGATAAAAAATATTTCAGTAATTTAGACAGAGACGATTTTGTATATGATACTTACGTCACTTCAGAAATTTTGAGTCTAATTGGCAAATTATCCGCCCAGTTTCATTTTTTTTTCTTTATAGACCTTGAGGTGATCTTTACTTTAAATACAATTCTGAGTTAGAATAAGATTAAATGCGTTTTTTTAACCTAAACTTTTCATCTTTATTTATTTGATAGACTAGGTTGCATGCAATGATACCGTACCACATATTAACTTATCAATATTCTATTAATATAATCCTCTTTTATTATGAAATAACCTCTTTCCTATATCTCTACCTCATATCCACAACCACAAAGCGAAACCAAACGGTATACCATAACCCAACAATATATAATCAAATTCATTGAATAAATGAAATTACAAATACAACATCCTCCCCCATATACCGTGTCCCTGTTGCTTTGTACCCCCCCCCCTCCCCCTCCCCCCCCCCCCCCTCCCCCCCTCCCCCGTTTTTGTAGCTTAATAGAGGTAGTTAAGCTGTCCCACTCGTCAACCGGAATTTTATTGTCTCACGGAACATCTACGTCCGGTACGTGTCGCTCTTAAGGTAGATTGTGATGGGTGTTTATCTACCTCTACGTCTACCGATCTTTTTGACTTATTTTACCTGTCTATTTATTTTATCGAGTAATTTGTCTGGCTGTTTATTTACCTATGTCTCAAACTATCTATTGATCTACTTATTTGCCTCTCTGTCTTTCGATCTACCTATACACATATACACACACACACACACACACACCCATATATATACATATATATCATAAAAATGATTAATTGTACAATTCTAAAGATGCCCAGCTGAAATATAATGTTTAATATGTCGATATCTCTTGTACAAATATATTGTAATGCAAATCTTCCAATGACACTGTACATGCCAAATACATTGATATTCGCGAAACTGTGGGCAGTTCGGAGAGCTAGTTTTCATGGTCGCCAGTCTCGGACTCCTTATGCGAGGACACGCTTATTCTTTGAAGTGGAGAGAGAGGAATAGAAAATATTACTTGTATATATGACATGAGTATTTTCTCTGTATATATATGCATATATACATGTCTATATGTATAAATATTTATGTATATATGCATATGTATATGAATATCTTTATATGTATATATACTCTACATATACATGTACACACACATATACACTTGAATGTATATATTCAAATATATGTATATATATGCATATATTCATACATACATACATATACAAGCATACATAATTATACATGAGCACATTAACATTTGAGATGCATGCATAGACTAATAAAGTATCGCAGTAGAAGGATTACAAGTAGGAGTTTGAAACTCAACGCCTCGCCCGTGTGCCTTATCTCACACTCATGACCGAGCCTCTCTCCCTTTCTGAACATACGATACTCCCTTCCCTGCCCTCTTCACCATGCCCTTCCCTTCATCTTCCTTCCTCCCTCCCTCCCCTCATCTCCCTTCATCTCCCTCTCTCCCTTCTCTCTCCTCGTCCTCCCGCCCTCTCTCCCTCCCTCACTCCCCTCATCTCCCTCCCTCCTCCCCTCTCCTTCTCGTCCTCCCTCCCTCCCTCCCTTCCTCTCCCTCCTTTCTATTACTTCTTCCTTCTCATTTACATTCACTTCCCTCCTTATTCAGTCCCTCCTTCCTCCGTGTTGCTAGACCTTCGTCACCCCTTCCTACGCTCCCTCCTTCTTGCCTTCCCTCATTCCTTCTCGCTATCTCCCCCTCCTTCCTTATCTCCTTCCCTCCCTCCTCCCTACAATCCCTCCCCCCCTCCCATACTCCCTCCCTCTCGCCTTTCATTCCTCCTTCTCGATATCCCTTCCTCCCTCCCTCCCTCCCTCCCTCCCTCCCTCCATCTCCTCATCTTCCTCCCTCCCTCCCTCCCTCCCTC
>BOPN01001122.1:170000-177500 GCA_017312705.2 Penaeus japonicus | reverse complement strand
GAGATAGAAGGAGAAATGAGATAATGATAACCTAAAAGATGAAATGAATGGTAATAACGATAATATTACTAGTAGTAATGATGATAACAAAATGGGTGATGAAAATATGATGATGGTGAAGAAGAAGAAAAAGAATGAGGTATAAGAAGATACAGGAAAAAATAACGAAAATTGGGAAATAAATGATAATGATAATAATGATGATAAAAGATAGAACGAAGAATAAGAAGACGAAAAGAAAAAAAATATATATTAAAAGGATTCTAGTACCCAAACATCTTTGAATTCATCTTAAAGGAAAAAGAACCGGAAATTCTACGGTACAAAAGAGAAAGATATATTGAAGATAAGAATAAAGAGGAAAATTAAATTGACATGAGATAAGATATGGCCATAGAGAAGATAAGAATAAGAAGGAAAGTGGATGGAATTTCTTGACAACTTTGAATACGACTTGGAGGAGCGAAAAGCGGAAGTTATTCAACAACAAGAGAATTCCAGGCTTGATGAAGCTCGAAGTGGTCATGTCGCTTCATCTCTCTCTCTCTCTCTCTCTCTCTCTCTCTCTCTCTCTCTCTCTCTCTCTCTCTCTCTCTCTCTCTCTCTCTCTCTCTCTCTCTCGCTCTCTCTCCCTCCGTTCCTTTCTCTCTTTCTCTCTTTGTCCCTCTTGCTCTCGCTTTCCATCCTATGCTATGTCCATCCTTTTCTCTCTCTCTCTCTCTCTCTCTCTCTCTCTCTCTCTCTCTCTCTCTCTCTCTCTCTCTCTCTCTCTCTCTCTCTCTCTCTCTCTCTCTCTCTCCCTCCCTCCTTTCCCTCCTTTCCCAACTCCCCCCCTCTCTTCCCCCCTCCTTCCCACCTTCCCTCTCCCTCACTTTTGAAATTATAATGAGTGACATTTCTTAACCGACTTCCCAAAGATAAAATTAGGATTAATTACCTCGTAGTAGACGTTCCAGTGAGATTCCGCCCCCCCCCCCTTTTTTTAAATAAATCAGTTTATTCATTCATTTCCTTGAATCATGTTATTTATGGTCTGGTGATCCATTATCACTTCGAATATGAAATGAAATGCTGTGATATGCAAATCTGACACGTACGAGCTGAGATGTCTGTGGGTTAAGACGTGTTAGCAGGCAGAAAGTGTTATGCAACTATTGCTCATTTCCCCTCACTTTTGCATAAGAATCCTTCTTCGTTTTCTACACATTTTCAATCCCTATTTTTGTCTCTTTGCCTCTTTCTCTTTCTCACTTCTCAGGCTCTCATGTCATGATCTGTTTCTATTTCTAGACCTCTTTTACTCTCTCTCTCTCTCTCTCTTTCTCTCTCTCTCTCTCCCCCCCTCTCTCTCTCTCTCTCTCTCTCTCTCTCTCTCTCCCTCTCTAATCCCCCACCGTTCGTCATTTCCTAATCTTTAGTGACAGTCATTCACCGCCCACTCTGCGCCCCTATTCTCTCCTTCATCAAATATTTTCCCACCCACCTCCTTCATTCTTTGAGTGTTCTATTCATCCTGATTCGCTCTCCCTCTCTCTCTGTCTTTGTCTCTGCCAGTCTGCTTGTTTCTCGGGCTGTGTGCGTGTCTGTCTATTTCTGTTTGTCTGTTTGTTTCTGTCTGTCTGTCTGGTTTCTTTGTTTGGGTCTGTAGGTCTGTCTGTGCTTATGTTTCTTTCTACGTTTGTATGTCTTTTTTTCTGCTGATCTCTTTGTTCCTCTTTCTATCTGTTTGTTTCTTCTTTGTTTATCTGTTATTTCCTCCTACTCTCCCCTCTCTCTCATTCTCTCTCTCTCTCTCTCTCTCTCTCTCTCTCTCTCTCTCTCTCTCTCTCTCTCTCTCTCTCTCTCTCTCTCTTTCTCTCTTTCTCTCTGTCTCTCCATTTTCTTTTCGCAAATTCCCGCCTCCTTTTTACCATATCCATTCAAGATTTCCTTCTATTTCTATCCCTCATTATCCTTCTTTTTCCCTCTTCCTATTTTTTATCCCCAGTTCCCGCAGCTCTCCATTCTTCTCCCTCCTCGCGTTTCTTCTACCTTTCGCTACCTCCAATTACGCCTTTATTTTCTTTCTTCTTTTCATTTTACTTTTCCTTCTCTCCCCCTTCCATTATCTTAGAATCTCTTTCTTCCTAAGTGGCTCCTTCTTCTCCTTCTTCGCCTTTCTTTCTTTATGGTTATCTTCTTCCTCTTCTTACTCCTCTTCGTGTTCTTCCTCTTCCACTTCCTCCTTCTCTCTTTTCTTTCTTTCTTTCTTCTTCTCTTTCCGATATCCTTTATCCCAAGAAGAAAAAGATCTGGTCTTCTTCTTCCTCTTCTGTTCCTCTCTTTTCCTTTTCTTTTTCTTCTTCTTCTTTTTCTCTTTCCGATATCCTTTATCTCGAAAAAAATCTCTTTCTCGCTCTTTTTATTCTTCAAATTCGCCCTTGACCGCCATGTCTTGTTATTTTCTATTATGCTTCTCTCGCTATTCGTAAGATTTTTCCCTCTATCGTTTCTTTTTCTTTCTCTTTTCATTATGTCTTCTCTTATCTTTTGATTGTTTTTTTTCTTCTTCTATCCTTCCCTCTTCTGTTGTTTTGATTTTTTGGGGGAATGGGTATCTTTTCCTTAGGATTATTTTCTTAGTCTATCTCTCTCTTTCTCTTTCGCTTTCTCTTTCTGCTTTCTGCTTTTTCTGCCTCTCTCTCTCACTCTCTAGCTCTCTTCCTCTCCGCTTTCTCTCTCTCTCTCCTTTTCTCTTCCCAATCTTTCTCTCTCTCTTCCCTCGGCCGCCGACTGAACGAATCATTCTACATGTCTGCCATTCCGTGTTTACAATCCTTTCCCCCTACGTCTTTTGTTCCCTTATTACTAATCCTCAATCATTCTGTGTTTCAGCCTCGTTTCAGCTCTCCAGTCTGTCTGTCTGTCTGTCTGTCTGTCTGTTTATGTTGCTATCTGTCTATCCGTTTGTTTCTGTTACTGTGTTTCTTTTTCACCTCTTTTTGTAACCTTCCTTCTTATTGACTCTATTCCTTGCGTCTGTTCCCTATTCTCGTTCTTTCGTTTGGTCTCTCTCTTTCCCTCGTCATTCTCCTTTCTCATTTCCTCTCCCTCCTCTACCTATCATCTTCTCTCTTCACTTTTTCTCTCTCTATTCCATCCTCCTTTCCTCTCCCCTCTTTCTCTCATCCCCTCCCTCACTCCTTCATCCAATTCTTTCTTTCAACTCTCTCCCCATTCCTCTCTCCTTCCATCCCCTCCTTCCCACCCTTCTCCTTCCCTCTCCCTCCCATCCCCCCTCCCCCTCCCCCTCCCCCTCCCCCTCTTATCCCCCCTCCACCTCCGCCCCTCTTTCCCACCCTCCTTCTTCCCTCCGTCCCTCTCTCCCTCCCATCCCCCCTCTTCCTCACCCCCATCCCCCCTCTCCCTCACCCCCACCCCCCACCCCGCTCCACCGGCAGCTCCTCTTGCACAATGATTGAAGGATTGCCTAATGCGGCGAGGAGGAGGAGGAGGAGCTAGGAGTTTCCCCTCATCGCCAGCGTCATCATCACCCCTCGTCAGCGGTGCAACGTCACTAAATTCTCCCACTCCCACCCCTTCATCTCCCTCTCCTCCCTTTCCCCCCCTTCTCCTCCCATCCCTTCCCTCTCTTGCCCTTCTTCTCCTCCCATCCCTTCCCTTTCCCCCTTCTCCTCCCATCTCCATCCTTCCCCCCCCTTCTTCTCCTCCCTTTCCCCCTTTCTCTTCCTCCCTCTCCCCCTTCTCCTCCTCCCCTCCCTTTCCCCCCTTCTCCTCCCCCCTCCCTCCTCTCCCTCCTCCGCCTCTTACTTTTCCTCTTGAATATTCCCCTCATCACTCTCCCTTCATCTACCCTCACTCCCTTGTCCCCTTCCCTGCCTCCTTTTTTCTACACCCTGAGGCCATAGGTGAAGAGAGGGAGAGGTTGAGGGGAGTGGAAGGAGGAGGAGGAGGAGGAGGAGGAAGAAGAAGAAGAGGAGGAGGAAGAAGAAGAAGAGGAGGAGGAAAAGGAGGAGGAGGAGGAGGAGAAAGGGGAGGAGGAGGAAGAAGAGGAGGAGGAGGAGGAGGAGGAAAAGGAGGAGGAAAAGGAGGAAGAGGAGGAGGAGCGATAGGAGGAGGAGGACGATAAGGCTGTTGAGGGGAAAGAGAAGGAAGGGGAATAAGAATAAGGAGAGGAGGAGGAAGGAAAAAAAAGAGGAAGAAGGAGCGAAGAAGGGAGAAGAGAACACGAGGAAGAAAAGGAAGAGTAGCAAGAGAAAAAAAGGAAAAGGAAGAGAAGGAGGAAGAAGAGAAGGAAAACTAATGAAAGCGAAAACTAATAATAAGGAAAGGGAAGAGCCACAAAAATCCATGTAAAAAAAAAAAAAAAAAAAAAAAAAAAAAAAAAAAAAATACTTGAACGAACTGATTCAGCGACGAGTGAAAACTGATGAATTTACGAGCGAAAGCAAAAGGGATAAAGGTGAGTTAAGGCGATGCGAAGACGAATAAAAAAGAAAGGGGTATACGCAATGAGTGAAAAGCAGAGTAATAGAAGAACGTAAAGAATCAGACCAGAAAGGGGTAGGAGGGAGTGGGAGGGAGGTAGGGGGGGGGGGGTGAAAGAGTGGCAAGAGGAGGGGGAGGAGGGGGATGGGGGAGGGTGAATGGAAAGAGGGGGGATGGGTGAAGAACCGTTGATGAAGTAGGAATAAGGGGGAGCAATATGAGGGAAAATACGGGTGGGTGGGGGTAGAGGGGGAAGAGGTAAAGGGGGGGTGAGGAGGTAGAGTTGAAGGCGGAGAGGAGGAGAGGAGAGGGGGAGAGTTAGAAGGGGGAGAAGGGGAAAGCGGGGAGTAGGAGAATTGGAAGGGGTAGGGGAGAGAGGAGGAGAGGGGGGAAAGGGGAGAGAGGGAGAGGAAGAGAGGGAGAAAAGGGAGAGAAGGAGAGGGGGAGAATGGGAAAGGGGAAAGAGAAAGAGGAAGAGAGGGAGGAAAAGGGGAGAGGAAGAGAGGGGGAGAGGGGGATAGGGGGGAAAGGGGAGAGGGGGAAAAGGGGAGAGGGGGAGAGGCGGAGAGAGGAATAGGGGGAAAAGGGGAGAGGGAAAAAAGGGGAGAGGGGGAGAGGGGGAGAGAGGAATAGGGGGAAAAGGGGAGAGGGGGAGAGAGGCGGGTTGAGAAGGGAGATTAGAGAGGTTCAGTCGATATTTAGAGTTGCAGGATGATGCAAGTAATGCACAATCACCAGCCACCATGTGGGTTTTCCTCGTTTTCTATACATCGACGAAATAAATGAATAA
Source organism: Penaeus japonicus (assembly GCA_017312705.2). Taxonomy (NCBI): domain Eukaryota; kingdom Metazoa; phylum Arthropoda; class Malacostraca; order Decapoda; family Penaeidae; genus Penaeus; species Penaeus japonicus. Next base: position 172,222 of record BOPN01001122.1, on the reverse strand, counting down.
AGAAAAAAGAAAAAGAAAAAGAATAAAAGAAAAAAAGAGAAAAAACAAATTCAATACGTAGATACAAAAAAAAAGGAATATAATCATCTACATATCAAAAAAGATTAGATAAAACCTTCCCTCCAACCTCCCCCTCCCCGGCACCCCCCCCTCCCCCCCACACCATCTTCCAATCCGGACGAGAACAAGAGGTGCATGGAAGCCCTCAATCCACGCTAACGCTACCCTCGTTTCCCTGACGCTGCGCCCTCGGAAGCAGTCACTTGATGTCGGAGTCACTCGAGGCACAAAGGACGAGCTTGCGAAGGCTTCTGGAGGCTGGGGGGTTGGAGGAGGAGGAGGGGGAGGAGGAGGAGGAGGAGGAGGTGGAAGAAGGTAGGGGGAGGGGGGAGCTGGAGGTGGAAGAGCTGGAAGAAGGTGGAGGGAAGAGGTTGGAGGAGGAGGTTGGAGGAAGTGGAGGAGGTGGAAGAGGGTGGGGGTAAGGTTGTAGGATGAGGTAGAAGGGGAAAAGGTGGAAGAAGGTGGGGGGGGGGGGAGAGGTTGTAGGATGAAATGGAAGAAGGTGGAGGGAAGAGGTTGGAGGATGAGGTGGAAGGGGAGGGAGTGGAAGAGGTGGAAGGGGAAGAGGAGGAGGTGGAGGAGGAGGTAGTAGAGGAGCTGGAAGAAGGTGGGGGGAGAGGTTGGAGGATGAGGTGGAAGGGGAGGAGGTGGAAGAAGTGGAAGGGTAGGTTGGAGGATGAGGTAGAAGAAGGGGGGGGGGGTGGAAGAGGTTGGAGGAGGATGAGATAGACGGGGAGGAGATGTAAGTGGAGGAGGAGTATTAACAGGTGGAAAAAGACGAGGTAGAAAGGGAAGAAGAAGAATAGGTGGAAAAGAAGGTGGAGGAAGAGAGGAAAGAGAAGGAATAAAAGGAAGGGGAACAAGAAAAAAATATGAATAACAGGAAAAAAAAGTGAAGTAGAAAGCTTCCATAATATTCATGTCGCAAAATAACTGCCCTTCTCAAAGGTCACAGAACAAAATCAACGGGGTAACATTATCCAAAGAATGGTCGCTGGGAACATACCAAGTGTTTATTTTGCAAAGGGGATTGTATTCATATTGCAATTTTTCCCCCGACTTCAGTTCCCAGGCCACTGGAACAAAAACCCCACCTTGCAAACGCCCCCGTTGTTGCATATGGCTCTCACCTTCGAGGACTTGCAACAGCTACTGTGAAGCCCCGCCTTATGCCGTTGCTAGAGGCTTCACAGGGTTTCATCATTACCTTGTAGTATTGAAGAGGTGGAAGGGAGGAAAGGAGGAAGTGGAGGAGGAGGAAGTGGAGGAGGAGGAAGTGGAGGAGGAGGAAGTGGAGGAGGAGGAAGTGGAGGAGGAGGAAATGGAGGAGGTGGAAGTGGAGGAGGAGGAAGTGGAGAAGGTGGAAGATGGTGGATGGAGAGGTTGGAGGATGAGGTGGAAGAAGGTGGATGGAGAGGTTGGAGGATGAGGTGGAAGGGGAGGAGGTGGAAGAAGGTGGAAGGGGAGGAGGAGGAAGTGGAGGAGGAGGAAGTGGAGGAGGTGGAAGAAGGTAGATGGAGAGGTTGGAGGATGAGGTGGAAGGGGAGGAGGTGGAAGAGGTGAAAGGGTAGGTTGGAGGATGAGGTGGAAGGGGAGGAGGTGGAAGAGGTGGAAGGGTAGGTTGGAGGATGAGGTGGAAGAAGGGGAGGAGGTGAAAAATGGATTAGGAGTATTAATAGGTGGAAGAAGACGAGATAGAAGTGGAAGAGGAAGAATAAGTAGAAGACAAGGTGGAGGAGGAGAGGAAGGAGAAGTAATAGAAGAAAGGGAAACAAGAAAAAAAGATGGACAGCAGGAAAAAAAGTGGAGTAGAGAGCGGAGTAAAATTTCTTCAAAATAAAAAGTGGAGTAAAATTTCTTCAAAATAAAAAGTGGAGTAAAATTTCTTCAAAATAAAAATCGGAGTAAAATTTCTTCAAAATAAAAAGTGGAGTAAAATTTCTTCAAAATAAAAAGTGGAGTAAAAATTCTTCAAAATAAAAAGTGGAGTAAAATTTCTTCAAAATAAAAAGTTGAGTAAAATTTCTTCAAAATAAAAAGTGGAGTAAAATTTCTTCAAAATAAAAAGTGGAGTAAAATTTCTTCAAAATAAAAAGTGGAGTAAAATTTCTTCAAAATAAAAAGTGGAGTAAAATTTCTTCAAAATAAAAAGTGGAGTAAAA
>BOPN01001122.1:160000-167500 GCA_017312705.2 Penaeus japonicus | reverse complement strand
TCATAATGATGATTATTATAATTATTATTAATATTATTTATTATCATAAACATAATTACTCTTAATATTACTATTGTCATCAGTCTCATCATCATAATCATAATCATCATTAAAAACTCCATCCAATCTTGACAAATAACTGAAGAAATAAGCCACGCCCCCAAACGGCTCTGATTGGTCGAGAGCTCAAAAAAAGGAGTGACTCTGATTACCAGCTGATTGAAAGGGTTACATGACTCACTGAAAATAAGTCCGGAAGTTCTCCTTTGTGAACACTTGAGAATGACATGAAAGGTTTTCTATATTTGCTTGAGTTTGAATTTTTGAAATTTTTAAATTCATTTATGAGTTGATTTTGAAATGAAAGGAAATGTTTTGTCAATTTGTTCGACGTTGAAATTCTAAGAAATGTTTAATTTATTTGCTTAACTTTGATCTGATGAAGAATGCTTTACTTAATTCCTTTGAAAGGAAAATGAATGCCTTATCAATTCACTCGCCTTTGAAATTCTTAGAAATGCTTCAAATATCTAAGAAAAATATCTAAGTAGGATGAAACGTCAAGGGAAAATTGACTAAGGTGTGTATAACTTTATATCTCATATTTAATTCCAAAATCTATCATATTCCACGCCCTCTCTTCCGTTAAGGAAAATATATCAAATATAAAAGTCTGTGTGATTGCTCCTTCGATTCCTGCAACTTAGTTTTGGAGAGTAAGTTGCTTGCATTTTTTATATAGCACAGAGAATATAAAGTTGATACTATCGAAGCCTTAGCAAGGGATATGTGGTTTGTATCCTGGTCATTGCATATTTTTTTTCAACGATATTTCTTGATACCTTGCAATCTGTTGTTTACATGAAATCTATGATGATGAATCATATTTCATACTATAGATAGATGAATGTTTTCCTCTTACCTCATTTTATTCGTGTGAAATATAGTTTTTTAAAAACTTTCCATACACAATACAAATTCATCCTTATGTTCTTGTTGCATAAAGCTGTATTATTGCAAATTTAATAATGAAAAAACAAAACATTTGAGGTAAAAAAAAATATTTTCCTCGTGCGAAATATCGTTTTTTATTTTCCATACAAACTACAAATTCATCCCTATGTTCTTGTTGCATAATACAGTATCATTGCAAATTTAGTAACGAAGAAACAAAACATTTGAGGCAAAAAAACAAAAACAAAAAAAACTAATCTTTTTTTACTACGCTGCGACATGGTAAATATCACGCGAGCTATTTTCTTTATAATATATAGATGCATTTACATAAGACTATGTAGCAAATATAAAATTCACATTGTTACAGAGTTGGCATATCGTGCCATTATAGAACCATAGTGGATGTATACGACCCATAGACACAGCTTGTCAAGATTGTGGTAATGAATGTTTTACTTATATTGTTTATGTTTGCGTGTGTATGCGGGCTGTGTGTGTCTGTGTTTGTTTGTTTGTTTGTTTGACTGATTGTTTGTGTTTGTGTGTATTCTGTGTGTGTGTTGTGTGTGTGTGTGTGTGTGTGTGTGTGTATGTGTGTGTGCGTGTGTGTATGTTTGTATGTGTGTGTATGTGTGTGTGTGTATGCATGTTTGTATGTGTGTACTCTGTGTGTGTGTGTGTGTGAGTGTCTGCGTGCGTGCGTGCATGAGTGCATGGAGGTTTTCTCACCCATGAACACACGTAATAATACTCTTATTCATGACCCCTTGATATAATTCAAAACCCTGATAAAGTAGACCGATAATGCACTCCACTTAACTCTCTTTTCCTCCATCGTCTTCTTCTCCTCTTTTTTTTTTTTAAATAAAAAACCTTATCTAATTTCTGTCAATGTAAACCTGATACCGAACCCGTTTCAAGAGGACGCGCATCCTCGTAAAGATATCCTCTTATCTATTTGATTATTTTCTCTCTTTCTCTCATCTCTTTCGTATCTCCGGATGCTCGTCTGTCTATCTATTCAGCCATTCTCTTCCTTGGGATCAAAACGTCAGCCAGAGGAGTTAGATTGTTAGAACGTGTTAGCTATTTAGGGAGGGACTGTGTTCCCTTTTTTTTCCTTCTCTCCCTTTTGGATTTTTGGATTTTTGGATTTTTTTTTCTGTTTCTCGGTTTTCTCTGGAGTGTTAAATTTGGTTGAATTCTTTGCTGCCTTTATAATAGTAGAACATATATATATATATATATATATATATATATATATATATATATATATATATATATATATATATATATGTATATATATACATATATATGTATATAAATATTTATTTATTTATATATATATATATATATATTTTTTTCTTTTTCTTTTTTTTTCTTTTTGCGTATACTCTCTCTCTCTCTCTCTCTCCGAGAGAGTATATATATATATATATATATATATATATATATATATATATATATATATATATATATATATATATATGTGTGTGTGTGTGTGTGTGTGTGTGTGTGTGTGTGTGTGTGTATGTATGTATGTATGTATGTATATTCATTTATTCATAAATACATGTGTATACATGTGTGTATCTACGGGTGCATGTCAGTTTGCGTATGCATCACCTTTTTCCTAGTTAAATGTGGATTACGTTAATAAATTCAATAACCACTGTTTTATACCCAGGGCTTATGATCTATTTCTGGTGCACACACCAGATTGAAATTGTATCAAAGGCCCAGTTTTAATGAAATATTACTGAAATAACGACTCCACTAAAATGCGGCAGCCAATACGAGGCGACGTAACTCACCAGCTTTTCTGAGCCGCTTTCAAACACGTGGATTATTGAAAATATTGCATTAATATAATCATTACAAAGCTGTCGGCAGAAGCAGGTCCGGGGTGTGTTGTGGTGAAGGCGATAATGTTTTTGGTATTGGTTATGTGAATGCGGAGTGGGGGATGGGATTTGGGGCTTTTGTGATGAGGGTGATGATGATGATGGTGATGATGATGATGATGATGGTGGTGATGATGATGATGATGAGGAGGAGGAGAGTGATGATGATTATGATGATGATGATGATGTTGATGATGATGATGATGATGAGGAGGAGGAGGATATTGATGATGATGATGATGATGAGGAGGAGGAGGATGAGAGTGATGATGATGAGGATGAGGAGAGTGATGATTATTATTATTATTATTATGATGATGATGATGATGATGATTATGATGATGATGATGATCGAGAGAAAGAGAGAAAGAAAAAAAACATGACAAGGTGCGACTTAAAACAGAAAAAATAACACCTATCCCTTAAAGTTTCCCAAACAATTGAAAACATTAGAAAGAACACTGAAAAGAGAGAGGAAGGATATAAAAAAAGAAAAAAAAGGAGAAAAAAGGGAGAAAAAAAAAGAAAAAAGACTATGATAAATATAGCTTCCCTCCCCGCGCACTCTTAAGATTCCATTGTTCAAACATAGGTAAATGCACAATAGAAGGGATATATGTTTTACGGCCAGATCCAAAAATGTTAGCTTCAATGGAAGTCTTTTATCTCTGACCTCGTAAAAAAACGTACTCCTAAAAAAAGAGAGAGAGAGAGAAAAAAAGGCGTAGGAGAAAGAGAGAGATTGAGAGAGAGAGAGAGAGAGAGAGAGAGAGAGAGAGAGAGAGAGAGAGAGAGAGAGAGAGAGAGAGAGAGAGAGAGAGAGAGACAGAGAGAGAGAGAAAAGAAAGAAAATACAGACAGAGACAGAGACAGGAACAGATAGACAGACAGAGATTCAAACAGCACACCAGACACGACCCTCAACCCTACCGACCTGCCCACCAGAAAGTGCAAATAAAAGCAACCAAGTTACAATGCTCCGAACGTCCATCCTCTATGAGGCAAACAATTACAAGAAACAACACGTAGTTTTCGCCAACGACCTACGCGCCCGGAATAATAAGAGGGGCGAGGTGGCAGATGATTGCATAAGGGAACACCTTTCGCTTGTGGAAGGTATAAGGATCTGTGGATTAAGGAGAGAGAAGGATGGATGGTTGTTACACTGTATAAGGGAACACCTTTCGCTTGTGTAAGGTATAAGGATCTGTGGATTAAGGAGAGAGAAGGATGGTTGGATGTTACACTGTATAAGGGAACACCTTTCGCTTGTGTAAGGTATAAGGGTCTGTGGATTAAGGAGAGAGAAGGATGGTTGGTTGTTACACTGTATAAGGGAACACCTTTTGTCGTATGGTTTGTGTAAGGTATAAGGATCTGTGGATTAAGGAGAGAGAAGGATGGTTGGTTGTTACACTGTATAAGGGAACACCTTTCGCTTGTGGAAGGTATAAGGATCTGGGGATTAAGGAGAGAGAAGTGTGGTTGGTTGTTACACTGTATAAGGGAACACCTTTTGTCGTATGGTTTGTGTAAGGTATAAGGATCTGTGGATTAAGGAGAGAGAAGTGTGGTTGGTTGTTACACTGTATAAGGGAGCACCTTTCGCTTGTGGAAGGTATAAGGGTCTGTGGATTGATCATTATATAAGGGAAAACCTATCGCCGTATCGATAGTGTAAGGTATAAGGTTCTGCTTAATGCCTCTGTGGATTCAGGTGAGTAAAGGATGGTAGATTATTGATAAGATATAAAGTTCTGCTTAATGGCTCTGTGGGTAAAAGAGAAAAGAGTGGGAGATTAATGTATAAGAGAACACCTTTCGTCGTAATACTAGTATATGTTCTAAAGGTTCTATGACTCAGTGCCTCTGTGGATGAAAGAGATAGAGAGAAAAAAAAAGTTAGACTTATCTTATATTTGGCTGTTTTTATTTCAAACCTCAGAGCGGTTGATCATAATTCTCTCCGTGTTAATGAATCAATTGACGCTAATTGATATAAAGTGACAATGCGCTATGAAGGTAGTCCTCGCTAATAAGGGACCCCGCTATACTAGGATGAGAGGAGGGCTATCATAGCCAAGGATCTGACAGGGCGCTGGCATGTGACTAGCGTGGGCGTGGGTGGGGGCGTAGGATGCACTTTGAGGTGGCTAAGGACGCTGAGGTTACACGCCCGCCCGGGGTACGAGGCGAGGGCGTGTGGGCGTTATAAGGGGTTTAAGGTGGGATAGAGGAAGTCTTAGGTGGGTTAATGTGCGTGCGTGTTGTGTTGTGTGGGCGCTTCAGTGTTGTGTGTGTGTGTGTGTGTGTGTGTGTATTATATATATGTGTGTGTATATATATGTGTGTGTGTATATATGTGTGTGTATATAACTGTGTGTGTATATATATGTGTGTATATATATATGTGTGTATATATATATGATATAAGTATATATATATGATATAAGTATATATATATATATATATATATATATATATATATATATATATATATATATATATATATATATATATATATATATATATATATATATATATATAAAGGGGACGCTGTAAAGGGGACGGATAACCAGATGAGATGAGATGGATAAACGGCGTTTTACGGCTCGACTGACAGTAAATAAGATGTATTGATGACACGGCCTAATTAGACAGCTGAATCTCTTTGTTTTTACACCTATCAAAGAGATTACGATAATGCCTTATTAATTATTAAACAAACAACCCAACAAATAATGATTCTAGTTTATATCAACAAGAGACGAAAAAAAAATAAAGAAAAAAATATATGATAATACGATCCAGTAGATCAAAAGACGATTTAAAATACATTTGAGAAAGAGAAGACAATCCAGTATCTTATAGGATAGAATTTAAAGCTTCGAATACCTAGTGTCTTGTGGTGTCTAAGGATTAGCGAATCTTTTTCTCTCCCTTTTTTCTTTTCTGTGTTCTTGGCTTTGCTTAATTTCCTTCTTATTTTTTGTTTTCTTCCTTTTTCTTCTTTTCTTCTTTCTGTAAGATGATGAGTCGTGAGTTTTTTTCTTTCTTTCTTTCTTTTTTTTCACCCCAAAAGTTGATCATTAGTGAGTGTTTTTCTTCCTCTCTCTCTCTAATTTATTTTCGTTTCTTCCCACGGTGAGATGATGATTAGCGAATCTTTTTTTCTCTCTCTCTCTTTAGATTTCTTTCTGCGGCAAGATGGCCATTCCCGAATCTCTTTTGTCTCTTCATTTTTCTCTTATACTCTTTTTTTTCCGACGACATCAAGCTTTCTGCACGAATCTTTCTATTAATTCGCGAATCGTTTTCTTCCATCCTTTTTCCTTTTTTTCCGCCTTACGGATAGAGGACGATTCGCGAATAATTTCCCTCCATTTTCTCCCCCGCCCCCCCTCCCCACTCCTTGGCGATTCGCGTATCTATATTTCCCTCTCTTCCCACAGCAAGTTGAAGAAGATTCCCCAATCATTTTTTTTTCTCCCATTTCCCACGACAATATGACGATTCGCTTATCCCCCTTCTCCCCCTCCACCCTCTCTCTCTCTCTCTCTCTCTCTCTCTCTCTCTCTCTCTCTCTCTCTCTCTCTCTCTCTCTCTCTCTCTCTCTCTCTCTCTCTCTCTCTCTCTCTCTCTCTCTCTTTCTTTCTTTCCCCATGACAAGATGTCGGTCGAAGGCAACCGGCCCAGAAAGCGCTCCAGTGCGACCTTCTTGTGTGTCTTTGTCGAATTAAAAGCTCATGGCGACCCCTTTTGTTTCGTCCTTTTGAGAACCAGGCGACCAGGGGGGCTTTTTTCTTATCTCTGAGTGATATGGGCGGAGGTGTGGGCGGGTGGGGTGGAAAGTGGAAAGTGGGGTGTCGGGTGGGGAAGTTGGGTGAGGGGGAAGTTGGTTGGGTGGGGTGTGTGGGAAGTGGGGTTTGTGGGAGGTGGGAGGGAGGGGGGCGGGAGGTGTACAGAGTGGGGGTGATGGAGTGTGCTTGTGTGTGTGTGTGTGTGTGTTGTGTGTGTGTGTGTGTGTGTGTGTGTCTGTGTGTGTGTGTGTGTGTGTGTGTGTGTGTGCTTGTGTGTGTGTGTCTGAAGAGGTGTGGGCGGGCGGGCGGATGCAGGGAAGGGGGAGAAGGGAGGTTACACATGGCGGCGGTGAGATTTAAGTGCAAAGAGCGGGTTTTTTTCTGCCTTCGAAGACGCGGTGGTGGTGGTGGTAGGGGGGGGTTAGGATCGGATGTGGGGGTAGATGGGGAGGTTATGGGGGTGGGGGGGAAGGGAGAAGGTAGGGTTGAGTTTGGGTAAGGGGTATGAAGGGTAGGGGGATGTGGATGGGGTTAGGTAGGAGGTGGATGGGGTTAAATGGATATAGAAGACAGAGAGGATAGAGAGAGAGGTGGATAAGGGAACCAGGTGGCTAGACCGGGGTGTGGGTGGAGGAATAGGTGTCTCAAAAAGGGAAAGAGGTGGATAGGGGGGTGGGGCTGGTAGGTGGTAGTGGGGGTGAGGCATAAAGGAAGGGGGGAGTGGGGGGTGGGGGGGTTCGAGGTTCTATTGTTTTTTGAACAAGGATTGTGAGGGGGCGGGGGGGGGGGGGTGAGACGACATTGTCTGGTGCTTTGGCGAGGGTGCGACGCCACGCATG
>BOPN01001122.1:152500-155000 GCA_017312705.2 Penaeus japonicus | reverse complement strand
AGAGGGGGAGGAGAGGGGGAGAGAGGGGCGGGAAGCGGGGGAGGAGGAAGGGGGAGAAGAGGGGAGAGAGGGGGAGTGGGGAGTGGGGGTAGGAGGGGTGGATGGGAAAGGAGCTGCGATTTTATTTGCGATTTTGGAGATAAAAGGGATGAGAGGCAGGGAGGAGGGAGGGGTGGGGGTAGGAGAGGGAGAGTGGGATGTGGGAGGTATTGGATGGGAGAAGGTTGGGGGGGAGAAGTGGGAAGGAAGGGAAGGTAGGAGGAGGCGGAAGAGAAGAGGGGGAAGATGGAAGAGGAGGAACAGGGAAGAGGAGGTGGAGGATAGAGGAGGAGAGAAGACAAGGAAGGAGGAAGAGGGAAGAGGAGGAAGAGGAGGGAAGAAGAGGAGGAGGATAAGGGAAGAGGAGGAAGAGGAAATGGAAGAGAGGGAAGAAAGAAGGAGACAGAGATAGAGAAAAAGCAGGAAGGAGGGAAAGATCGAATCAAATATAAAGTAGATAAGACGACGTTGAAATCTCTCACACGTTTATAGAAAGTTGCGTCAAAATCAATGTTATTTTTTCAAATGATATTTTCCGTGTTGTTCTAAGACCTTTTCAAGTTCTTATATTTCTCATTCCCATTCTTAACTCCCGGTATCTCATTCATACCATATAATTCAAGTACCATCAATACCATTATTGATCACTATTATCATCGTTCCGAAAGTCATAACACCCATTTTGAATTCAATCTTCCTTATCTTTCAGCAAACAAAAGATCCACACGAAATATCCACACGAAATATCCACACAAGAACTACCAGACTGTCAGTGATGCCACACACGCATAAAAATCTCCCATGTGCTCAAATTACCAACGGTCAGTCCAAGCACACATCCCAAGAAGGGCGTGCAGTTGCGTGCAAAAGCAATTGATTTTCTTAAACACAGTTATTGTTAAAGACCAAGTTATCCCAGATGCTTGTAAGTCTCTGCACTGACGCTATTGTACGCCTGTTAATGTCCTGCAGAGAGCGCTAAATTTGAGCGGTTTTGTGCTTCCCATTGTATACAAAGAGGGACTGTGTTGTGGAGTTAACTTTTGCGTTTGTATCTAAAAAAAAGGGGGGAATTTATATGTGCAACTGCATGCAGGTATGGGGCTATTGTCTTTGTTGTTGTAGTGTCATGGATTTTTTTTTGTTCAACTATGTAGAAATGTATTTTTTTTAAATTTCATTTTTTAAGGATATTTAATTCTTATTGGGTACTAATGCAGACACGCAGGGATACCTACACATACAGATGAATAAACAAACACATATCCTAAAATGCAACCCGAAACAAAAACGTATCATATCAACTCATACACGCATGCCCTACCCCCCTACCCCACATACCTCCTAACATCCCCCAACACACCCTCCCCATCCCCCCATCCCCCCTCTCTCACTAACATACCCAACATCCCCCCCCCACCCAACAGACCCTCCTCCATCCCCAATCCCCCCTCTCCCATCCCATCCCCCTTCTCCCCCCATCCCCCCCTCCCAACACACTCCCCCTCCCCGCATCCCCCCCCCCACCAACCGGACACACTTTCCCCTCCACCTCCTTCCTCATCCTGATTCCCTCTTTCTGCAAGATCTGCCCTCCCTCTCGCAAGGGCGCCGGGGAATCAATGTGCAAATGAGTCGAAAATTGAATCAGAACTTATTCGGCTGCCGGATTAAAGAGAATGTAGTCTGCCGTTTTCCTGTTGCAACCTTCGTATTTTTTTTGGGCGTATTATCATATCAAAATGATTTCGTGGTGAGTGGAGAGCGCGGCTGTAATTTGATTTGCTTGCGTTTTATTGCCGGTTTTGCAAGACGAGGAAACTGGGTTAGTTTTTGTGATTTTTTTTTCTTTTCTTCTCTTTCTTTTACTTTGGTTTATTAGTGGAATTCATTAAAAAAAAGTATGTATGATTTTTTTTTTTAGGGGGGGGGGATACATATTTACATGCACGCACACATGCATGCACGCACTAACACACACACACACACACACAAACATCTTTACAAACACACCCAATGACAAACAAACAAACAAAAACATATCCACACACTTCCTACATAACCTTTAAAAACAAACAAACAAACAAACAATATATATCATCCCACGCCACCAATAATCAGGAAAAAAATTACATACGTGTTTTATCAATCATCAATATTCTAAAAATAGCTTTCCGAGAATGAAAGTGACGTTGACGACACAAAAAGACTTCAGTGTATGACGTCATGCAATCGAACTCCATTGAATTTTTCTCTGCAACATCTTTAAGATTGCAAAAAAAAAAAAAAATATTAAGAAAAAAAAGTTAGTCAGAGGAATGTCTATATTTTGAAGGAGAGGAAAGTGGAAGAGGGAAAAATGGATAGATATGATGATAATTAAGCTAATGGAGGTAATTATGGTTACTTCAGATGATTTTGTTGATAATGGCAAAGTACTGCTATCAGTGATAATGATATT
>BOPN01001122.1:140000-145000 GCA_017312705.2 Penaeus japonicus | reverse complement strand
AGAAGGAGAAGATGGGAGGAGGAGGTGGAGGGAGAGGGGAATGGAAAGGGGAGGAGGGAGATAGATAAATGAAATTTTGAGCCATTTTATTTTCCTACAAACGTTGAATAAGGATAATTGGGTAGACGCGGAAGTAAAAACTGAAAAAATAGAGATGAACATAAATTATAACCATTTATGAAATATGAATAATGAATGAGGCAAACCAACACGGAAGATATATAAAAAATGTCTTAAACACGCACGTGAAATCGATCTAATTACGTTAATAACCATTAATTAACAACAATTACATCAAACAATACTAATAATATGTTTCCCAACTTCCTCTTCCTAATATAATTAAAAGTAAGAAAAAAAAAACGTATAAAACTATTGAAAGAAAGAAAGAAAGAAAGAAAAAAAAGGGAATGAAGCCAAAATTGCACACTCCATTCAGGGTTCTGTGCATGACAACCCGGGATGTAATGTTATTTAGTTCCTGAGATTAGGTGCATGAGAGTTTGAGGAATAAAGGAGGGAGATAAAAGGAAAGAGGTGATTGTCTGTAGTTTAGGGAGAGAGAGAGAGAGAGAGAGAGAGAGAGAGAGAGAGAGAGAGAGAGAGAGAGAGAGAGAGAGAGAGAGAGAGAGAGAGAGAGAGAGAGAGAGAGAGAGAGAGAGAGAGAGAGAGAGAAGAGATATAGAAGGATAGAGAGAAGGATAGAGAGAAAGAGAAAGAGAGAAAGAGAGAAAGAAAGAGCGAGAGAAAGAAAGAGAAAGAGATAGAAAAGATAGAAAGGCAGAGAGAAAGGCAGAGAGAGAGAGAGAGAGAGAGAGAGAGAGAGAGAGAGAGAAAAATAGAAAGAGAGAGAGAGAGAAGAGAGAGCGAGAGAGAGAGAAAGAGGGAGATCTCTCCCCCTCGAAGATGCACGTCCGACGATCTCTCAACGTCGCGTGGAAACGGATCGCCGCGTGCGATTCCGGTGACGAGATCGATGGGGATGCTGCGATAAGGAGAGGGAGGAGGGAAAGGGGAGGGAGGGGAGAGGAGGGAAAGGGGAGGGAGGGGAGAAGCCAGGGGAAAAGAGGGGAGGGAGGGAAAGGGGAGGGAGGGGAGAGGAGGGAAAGGGGAGGGAGGGGAGGGAGGGAAAGGGGAGGGAGGGAAAGGGGAGATGGAAAAGAAGGAAGAGAGGGAAGAATGATTTTTAATACTTAGTGATTAATGAAAAAATTAATGATAAAACAACAAAGATTAAGCAACAACCAAACAAACAGAAACGGGGAAGAAGAATAAGGAGAATATTATCAAAGAAGTCAGGGGAAAAGAGGGGAGGAGGGAAAGGGGAGGGAGAGGAGAGAGGGAAAAGAGGGAAGAATGATTTTTAATACTTAGTGGTTAAGGAAAAAAAATAATGATAAAACAAAGATTAAGCAACAAACCAAACAAACAGAAACGGGAAAGCAGAAGAAGGAGAAAATTAGCAAAGAAAGGATACAAACAAACAAACACCCAAACAAATAAAACAGAGGTTCAGAATATAATTTTTCTTCAAGGAAATCAGCTGACATGATCGAGTGTGTCCTGAGCCGTCTTGGGCGAGACTTTTGGGTAGACGGAGGGAGAGGGAAAAGAAGGGGGAATAAAAGGGGGAAAGAGGAGAAAGAGAAGGTAATATGAGGTTGTATAGGTCAAGGAAGAGGGAGAATGAGATGGGGATGAGAGAGAGAGAGTGAGAGAAGAGAGGGAGAGGGAGAGGGAGAGGGAGAGGGAGAGAGAGAGAGAGAGAGAGAGAGAGAGAGAGAGAGAGAGAGAGAGAGAGAGAGAGAGAGAGAGAGAGAGAAAGAGAGAGAGAGAAAGAGATGAAAGATAGAGAGCAAGATTCCATCTATTCCCAAATTAGCAACAAACAAAGAGGAAAAAAATAGGAGGGGTGAAAAAGAGACAGAACAAGGGGCGAAGGAGGGGAGAAGAGAAGAGGAAGAAGAAGGAAACGGAGACACAATGGAGAGCGATAAAGGGGCATACAAGGATAATCTTGATAAAGTGAAAGGAAGAATAGACGCTGAGGGAATGAATAATAGGGTGAACGGAGGAGAGAGAGAGAGAGAGTGACAGAGAGAGAGAGAGAGAGAGAGAGAGAGAGAGAGAGAGAGAGAGAGAGAGAGAGAGAGAGAGAGAGAGAGAGAGAGAGAGAGAGAGAGAGAGAGAGAGAGAGAGAGAGAGAGAGAGGGAGAGAGAGAGAGAGAGAGAGAGAGAGAGAGAGAGAGAGAGAGAGAGAGAGAGAGAGAGAGAGAGAGAGAGAGAGAGAGAGAGAGAGAGAGAGAGGGAGAGAGAGAGAGAGAAAGAGAAAGAGAGAAAGAGAAAGAGAGAGAGAGCGAGAGAGAGAGAGCGAGAGAGGGGGGGGGGGTGGAGAGAGAGAAACAGAGAAAGAGAGAGAGAAAGAGAGTTAAAGCGAAAGAGAAAGAAAGAAAGAGAGAGAGAAAAAAACAAAACCATTACATTTCTTTCTCCCGATAAACACATCACCACAAGTAGATCCACACAACCTCGCCTCAACATCACATCACACGAACACTATTCTAGAATGGCAATAATAACTCAATATATTTTTTTTATTTATTCCCTTTCCACATCGGCTAACAGGCACTGACATGAGATCGACGTCGCCACAATGACAGGAGTTATAACGAAATGTAAATATGGAGAACAGGCAGAGAATGTTTTTTTCGAATTTATTTTTTTCCGTATTAGTCTCATATCACTAAATTATTATTTTTTTCTATGGTTAGTTTCGTTCTTATTGGTATGAGATTGGTATGTTTTATTTTATGATTGCTGTTATTTTTGTTTTTATTATTATCACTATCATGTATCGATCATATTGATATTATGATTATTTAATGATTGCTATTACTATTGCTACTGTTGATATCTTTATTGTTATCATTTCCCTTACTATCAACTATCATTGATATTACTAATAATCATTTCTTTATTTTTTTATCCTTACCCTTACCGATATCATAATTAATACAATAATATCCACCGTTATCATCCTTATCATAGTTATAATTATCAACAGTATCGTTATGATAATGATGACTATCATTATCATAATCATCATGGTTATAATAATTGTTTTCATCATTATCACCACTATCATCATCAGTATAATGCATATCATTACGGAAGTGATGATCAATATAATCATCATTATTTGCATCACTATCCCATCTATCGCAATTAACATTATAGTCATCATCATCAGCGTCATCATTATATTCACCACCAATCCCCTCTTTAGGATAATGACCCTTTCTGTCTATGTTATGGATATTATGCTTTATGATTATTCATGCTTTTGGTGCTTTTTGAGTGCTTGATAGCCCGGTACAAACATATGCACAGATATATGTATAATTACGTATTTTTGCACATTCTGTTAAAATGCCAGAGTTGTATATTTCGTATTTAAAAAAGATATTTGCCTATGCATTTTTCATTGCCTAATATTTTGTATGTGTGAATGCCTCATTTCCGAAGGTAATGGTTAGTATATATATATATATATATATATATATATATATATATATATATATATATATATATATATATATATATATATATATATATATGTATGTATATGTATATATGTATATGTACACACACACAGACACACACATTATCTCTCTCTTACACACAGATATACAAATGCATATACACTCTCTCTCTTTCTCTCTCACTGACAGATATACAAACACACACACACACACACATACACACACACACACACACTCCCTCTCCTTCACCTTTTTATTGGTTTAAATTCTCGCGTATCACCTGAAGCGAAGAGAGCCATGATGTCTCGGATAATATTCCTGGCAAATTTCATAGCAATACCGCCTTTATTAGCGTCATAAATAGCGTTTATGACCAGGTAAATAGCCAGCGTAATGTAGAAACAAAACCTTTATCTCATCCGCTCCGTTTCCTGAGCCGGAGTTAAAGGCCGTGAGAACGATGTCGATAAATCCAGATCGTGTAAATGATATTTTACTTTTTTTTCGAAGATGGTGTTTAAATTTCCTTAATGGGATTGAGAATGTATATGATTAGGAATCGTTGTTTAATGATCAGTCTCACGAAAAAGAAAATTGGAGAGAGATAAAAGCAAGAAACCAATTTCGAATTCCGTGACACCGACATAACGTGAGCCTGATCTATTTTACAAACATGGCGGCTCAGGCGGGCGAGGCAGGCGGCCGGCTAACGCGATCTGTGTCGGAGTGTCTTATTTTCACAGCAGTCAATAAAATCCACAGCATGATGACTTGCTGGATAATAAAAACCCAGTGAGCTGATAAAATTGCAAGAAGGCTGGAAAACACAGTCTGACCTTTCAATATTTCTTTGCGTTTTTCTTTTTTTCTTGTTTCTTTTCTCTCTCTTCTTGCCTCTCTGTCTCTATCTCTCTGTCTGTCTCTGCATCTGTCTCTCTGTCTCTCTCTCTCTCTCTCTCTCTCTCTCTCTCTCTCTCTCTGTCTGTCTCTCTCTCTGTCTTTCTCTCTCTCTCTCTTTCACTCTCACTCTCTCGTAGATAGAACGCGAAGAGATGAATAAAAAAATAAAAAAAAAACAATTTTAGAAAATGCAATACGAAAAAAATAATGATAAGAAAAAAAAGTAAATCAAAAGATAGAAAAACTAGGATTAATAACATAATAACAAGAAAGACTATGTTAAAAAATAAGAAGAAAAATGGACAAGAAGGGAAAGAACATACTTGATGTGGATCTCAGGGAACAAGACGTGATAAAATTCACGTATGAGAAGAAGAAAGGATCAAGGAAGGGAAAGAGAAAGATATTGAAAGAGAGAGAGAGAGAGAGAGAGAGAGAGAGAGAGAGAGAGAAGAGAGAAAGAGAGAGAGAGAGTGAGTGAGTGAGTGAGTGAGAGTGTCAGTGAGTGAGTGTAAGTGATTGAGTGAGTGAATGAGACAGACAGACTGACAAACAGAC
>BOPN01001122.1:102500-105000 GCA_017312705.2 Penaeus japonicus | reverse complement strand
AACAACCACACCTACAACAATCATTACTACTCTAATAATAATAATCCTCGTGGTCTTTATTTAGAAAAGAGTAAAAAAAAAAAAAGACCCGTATTAATGATTTTAAAAAATCACAGACGGAGAGATTAATTTCATTCAGGCTCCCCATTTTGCTTCACTTAAGTACACCATTAACAAGACACAAAAATATTGAAGATTGTACTATGCACTTTTTTATCCGTGACCACTCGAAGGCAACAGTAGACGAGCAATTCCATGTGGTGATTTTTTCTCCCGATTAACAAAAGGATTTTTTTTCATTTATTTTTTAATATTCTTTTTATGTGTATATATATATTTTTTATGTTTTTTTATCACTTGTGTGTCTTTTTCTTCGTGTTCATTCGATGTGAGTAAAAATATCTCTGGCTTTTTTTTTTCTTTGGGCTTTTGGAGAATTTTTGGAAATCTTTGTTTGAAGTTGGATAATGGCAGAGGGAATAAGGGGGAGGGGGAGAGGAAGGGGGGGGAAAGGGGGGAAGATAGGGGAGAGGAGGAAGGGAAGGGGGACGTAAGGGGATAGATAGGGGAGAGGAGGGAGGGAGGGGAGGGGGGCGAGGGCGGAAGATAAGGGGGAGGGGGATAGATAGAATCTTGTAACGATTTTATGTTTGTTCGATAATGTGTAAAGATAATAAGACAAAAAAAAAAAAAAAGAGAAGAATAATGACCATGAAAATAAAACTTCCCTCTTTTTCCTTCGTGATTAGCATAGTTTAATTCCAACATCACGTCGCTCGTTTCCTATCGCTGGAACCATAACGTAACGACGATAATCGGCGAACCATGTTGCCCGTTGTTGCACATTTTTGGGTGTTATAAAATCAATCCCTTTTTTCCCATCCTCCACTCCCCCCCCCCAAAAAAAAAAAAATCTCGATAACGTTGAAGAAAGTGAATATATACATCACACTTATGCATACTTAATCACATCAAAGGATTATAATAAATATAATCATTTTCAATAACCTTCTCCTCAGGTGCAATCCATCCTTCGTATTCGTGAGGGAGATAAGAGGCAATGCCGGGGATTAGGGGGGGCATTACGGGCATATCGTGAAAGTTGAGGGATCGTATCAGGTGGACGTATATCTATGCCCAGGATGTCTCATTATCATAAAAGATAATTGATCTAAAACGTGAGTTGGGAGTTCGGCCTGCTCCTTGTACCTCCTTTTTTCTTCTTATCTTTATCGTCTTCTTCTTCTTCTTCTCTCTTAGGTCCTCTTCTCCTCCTTCTTCTCCCTCTTTTATCCTCTCTCCTACTTCTTCTTCCCCTCGTCCTCCCTCTTTTATTATGATCTTCCCTTTCCCTCTTCCTCTTCTCTCATCTCCCCTTCCCCCCTCCTCTTCCTCCTCTCCCGTCCCTCCTCCCTCCTGCCCCTCATTCTCCCTCTTCCTCTTCTCCCATCTCCCCTTCCCCTCATCCTCCCTCCTTCATTATATCCTTTCTCCCTCTCCCTCTTACTCTTCTCCCATCTCCCCTTCCTCTTCCTCGTCCTCCACTCCCGTCCCTCCCCCCTCCCGTCCCTCCCCCCTCCCCCCACTCGTCTCCTGCCCTTCCCTCCCCTCCCCCCCTTCACCTCTCCTTATCCCCCGGCTAACCAATGGGAGCGTGAGCTGCCACTTAAGACCCCCTCCCTCTCCCCCTCTCCCCCTCCCCCCGAAGGTTCTAACTTAAGGGGTCATTCTCTCGAGCTATTAGGTTGTGATTAGTGTACAGGCCCTTAAGTGCTAACTAGGTAGCTCGCGTTTGCTCCCCTCAACCCTTCCCCCTACCCTTCAACCCCCCCTCCCCCCTACCCTTCAACCCCCCCTCCCCCCTACCCTTCAACCCCCCCTCCCCCTCTACACCTCCTTTCCTTCTACTTCCACCTCTCTTTCCCCTCCTTCCCCTCCTCCCCCTCCCCTGCACCCCTCTTCCTCCATGCCCCCCCCCCTTCCCATACCCCGTACAGAGCCGTCCCACCCCTTCCCCTCCCCCTCCCCCTACACCTCCCTTACACCTCCCCCTCCCCCTCCCCCACTCCCCTATACCCCTTCACCCCCCTATTGTTCGCCGTTGTATAAACAGGAAGACCGCCATGAATAAGCTGTTTGCACGCTTGTTGCCGCAGCTTTGTTCCGCAGGCGGCGGCTACTGCTGCGAGAGACTGGAAGCAGGAAGCGGGAGGGGAGGAGAGGAGGGAAATGGGGAAGTGGGAAGGAGGTAGGAAGGAGGTGGTGGGTGGGTGGGGGGGGGGGGGGGAGGAAAGGAGTGAAAGCGAAGGGGGGAGAATCGAAGAGAGCGGGAGAGGGAAGTTGGATAAAGGAGGAAGGAAAAATATGATTGAGGAAAAGAAAAGGATTGAAGGAGAGGGAATGGAGGAGGGTGGAAGAGGGAAGTAGGAAGGAAGGAAGAAAGTGGAGGAAAATAGAAAGGAAGGAGGGGAAGAAAAGGGGTGAAGGAGAAGGATTGGAA
>BOPN01001122.1:95000-97500 GCA_017312705.2 Penaeus japonicus | reverse complement strand
TAGTGATGTAATCTCTTTGCAGTCTTCATTAGAAAACAATATAAGCCAATATGGTGTGGCATTTGCAATCCACGCTCGAATTTGTGTAGCAATTGCAAATGTCATTGATAGTTATTACTTCCTGCTGTGGCAAAAACTGATGATGGTATACTTGTCAAACAACTTTGTTTCTTACCTTGGTGGCGCCGACTTTTCCGATATAATTGGCAGAGGACTCTCCACAAACGCATTTTATGTAGCTCCGCAGGAGACCTTAAATGGGAGTAAGTCAACAGTTATAACATTTTTCAGGAGTGACAGTTATTCCAAAAGGAGAGAAATTCGCCAATCGACTTCAAAATACAATAACAGCATCATATAGGAGTGCAAATGATCCATTACAATGTTATTCTAAAAGGTAATGTATATACTTAGTTTTGTATGTGTTTTATCAAATAGTCTAAGAAAAGGTAAGCTGCTCTGCCATTTAAGTGTTCAGCATGGCCTCAAAACTTCTTCTTCAATTTATGGAAACATAGGCTAGGTTACACCCAAGGATAGCCAAATATAGAAGAAAAGAGAATTGATTATTTTACTAATATGCATATTTTCTTCATTTGCCACAATCAAGGTCATATATATAAGCATATGCACACAAACACACACACACACACACACACAAGCACACACACATATATATATATATACAGTTTATATAGTATTCCTTAAAAAAACAATTTTTTCTTCATTTTAAAATTTTAGATTAGTTGGTGCTCCTTTTCCACTGTAATATTTCCTTTATGATATGTAACAGAATTTCATCAAAACCCTTATTTTATTTATTCTTTCTTTCTTTCATATTTTACAATTCTGCGAAGAATTTTATGAAGGCAATGAAACGTATATATTTATAATGTGTTTTTATGCAATACATATGAAATGATATCTTTGCCTTTATACATCAACAAAAAATTCACAATCTCTTGGTCATTGTGCTCACTGAATCCAAGTACCATTTACCTGTACATGTACTTTATGGATGTTAGACAAGGGTATCATCCAACAAACGCAACACACATTTACTTTTTTACTGTAAAAAAAAGTAAAAAAGAAAAAAAAGGTTCATTCTTTTTCATACTCCCATTTGTCGTCTCTAAACCCGTTTTGATCTGTCGATAATCCTGTCAATGCGGCTTTTTATCCACTCCAAAATTATAGTTAATAGCCCCCCTACATACAAGATTTATCAGCCATCTCTAACTCCTTTTTTTAAACCAGCAATACCACCTCTAATTTCTCCTAATCACTTGGAAAATCTACCGTACAATAAATAAGATTTATCCATTTTTTTAAAATCCATTTATCCATTTTTTTCACTCGTCTTCCACCGTCACACACTTGATCCTAATCTAGCCTTATCCTCAGACCCCATTTTCTACCCATTAAGACCCATTACACTCGGGGGATAATATAGGATCTTGCTGGACAGACAGACGGGCGGGCGGGCGGGAGGGAGGGAAGCTTGCAACACCGTCATTTGCACGATCACTTGCAGAATCCAAGCTTCTCGAGTCTGACGTCAATAAATATCCAAAGACAAAAAAGAAAAGAAAAAAAAGAAAAAAAAGAAAAGGGGGACCGAGAATAAAAAGATAAAGATTCAAAAAAAGAAAGAAAAAAAAAGTACAACGGCAGACGTTCGTAAGCGTTACGACGGGGCCTTGATCTGGTTCCGAAGTCGTTCTAATGAATACGGTGTCGTTAGCGCCATAAAAATGTCGCTGTGGGCCTCGAGCAGCGCCACACGGGAGAAGAGGACAGGGAGGTGGGGGAGAGAGAGATGAGAGAGAGGGAGATGAGAAAGAGATTAGAGAGAGAGAGATGAGAGGGAGATGAGAGAGATATGAGAGAGAAAAAAGGAGAGAGAGAGATGAGAGAGGGAAGAGAGATAGATAGATAGATAGATAGATAGATAGATAGAGAGAGAGAGAGAGAGAGAGAGAGAGAGAGAGAAGAGAGAAAGAGAGAGGGGGATATGTGAGATTGAGATGAGAGAGAGATTAGAGAAAGAGCGAAGAGAGAGAGAGAGGGAGAGAGAGAGAGAAAGAGAGAGAGAGAGAGAGAGAGAGAGAGAGAGAGAGAGAGAGAGAGAGAGAGAGAGAGAGAGAGAGAGAGAGAAAGAGAGGGAGATGGAAAGATAACTATAGAGACAGACAGATAAATAGCTTCCGTCCAACAGTCCACGCAAAAACAACTACAACAACAAAAACACGTAGATACGAAATGCGATAATGGAAGACGGAAGAGAAAACTAAAAGACTGGATTAAGTGGAAAGGGAAAGAAAGAGAGGGAGAATAAAAGCAGGCGGAAAGAGCAGGGTGATGATGGAGGAAGTAGAGAGGAAGGAGAAGGGAACGAGAGAGAGGAAGAACGAGGATGCAATTGGAAGAAGAAAAGAGAGAAAAAAAGGAAATGTTCAATGTCAGATTGATTGGTAAAGCGAAAGAGAAATAGAAATGG
>BOPN01001122.1:80000-90000 GCA_017312705.2 Penaeus japonicus | reverse complement strand
TTATTATGATCACTATTATCATAATGATTATTATCATCATTATAATTGCTATCATTATTATCATTATCATTATTATTATTACAGATACATAAAGATACATTTAGACATGCAAACCAAATGATACATACACATAAACACACGCATGTATTCAGAAAAGAAGACAATGTAAAGAAAGATAACAAAAGGAATGAATTAAGGCATAGGAATAGCAACAGGAAGATAATGATAGGAATTAGAATGAAAATAAGAATATGAAAAAGGATAACAATAAGAATAGAAATAGGAATTGGAATAGAAATGGGAATAAAAATAAATCTAAGAAGAGGACGAGGAATAAGACTAATGAGAATAAGAATGATAAGAAGAATAAAGATAAGAATAAGAATAAGAACAAAAAGAAGAAAAAAAAAGAAATAAAATAATTGGAAATAGACACAAGAATAAGAATAAGATAGAGAATGATTAAAGGAAAGAGAATAAAGATAAAAAAGTATACTGAAACTAAGTATAAACAACAACAACAATGTACATGTCACACAGGGGAGTGAAGCTTCAACACAGTCATATCAACCTCATGTCTTTTCTCTTCCTTCCCCCGCCCCCGTCCCCGCCCACGCCCACGCCCAAACTAGCCCTCTTAACTCACAACTCCCTCCTCATAAACACGCCCACCAATATACCAACGCCCATCTAACCATTGTTTCCCACACCATCAAAACACCAAACCAAAAAAAAGAAAGAAAAAAAGAAAGATTCTTTTTTTACCTCCTCCTCTTCTCTTCATTGCCTTGTATATGGGCATGTGATGCCGCCTCTTGCCCTACTGTTATCTGTACTCTTTATTTCTCTCTTTCTTTCCCTTTCTCTCTTTTTTTCTCTCTCTCTTACCCTCTCTATCTTACTCTCTCTCTCTCTTTCTTTGTCTGTCTCTCTTACTCTCTCTCTCTCTCTCTCTCTCTCTCTCTCTCTTTCTTTGTCTCTCTCTTTCTTTCTGTGTCTCTCTCTCTTACTCTCTCTCTCTCTCTTTCTTTGTCTCTCTCTCTCTTTCTCTCTCTCTCTCTCTCCCTCTCTCTCTCTCTCTCTCTCTCTCTCTTTCCTCTCTCTCTCTCTCTCCCTCTTTCTCTCTCTCTCTCTCTCTCTCTCTCTCTCTCTCTCTCTTTCTTTGTCTCTCTCTCTCACTTTTTTTTTCTGTCTCTCTCAATACATACTCTTTCTTCTTCTTTTTTTCTGATTTTCACCTCAGAATATCTCCCTTTTCCTTTTTTTCGCTTTTCCCCCCTTTTTTTCCTTTTTTACAAATTCTCACTTCATTTTTATCTATATATTCATCTATTTTTTCCCGTTTCATCTGCCTTTCCCCCCTCTTCCCTTCCTTAACCTTTTCCTTCTTAACGAATTTTCTTCTTTCCGACTTCCATTCCAAAGAAGTGAAGTGCTTTTAGAAGAGACTGTCGTTGCAGAGATGCATTAGTAATCATGTCAAATTGGCCCCGACTCCCTGTACAATGCATTAATAATCATGTTGCAGTAGGGTCCATTTGGCGAAGACTTTCTTAACTATTTTCTTCCTTATGTCATTATTGGCTGTGTTAACCCTTTTCTCTTCTCTTTAAATGTATTTTATTTTTTGTTTGTTTGTTTGTTTCGACTCCTTCCTTTGATTGTTTCTTTAGGATGATTATTTTTTAACCTCTGTTTCTCTCTCCTTCGTTGATATACTTTTTGTCTTCATTATCACTATTTTTTATTTTTTTATTTTTTATCTATTTCTTATAAATTATAACATCCTTCGTCTTGCTCTTTAATTGTATCTATATTCTCTCCTTTATTTCCTTCTTCGTCAGATCTCTTTCCTTCTTCGTCTTCTTCTCTGAGTCAATTATCATCCTATTCGTCCTCCTCATTACTCATAATACTCATAATTCTAAAAAAAAGTATAAAAAAATCCACCACATAAATTTTCTTTTAATCTCAATTCCCTTCTGATTTTCTCTCTTTCCTCTGAACACCCACCTCCTCCTCCCTTATTTCCCCTCTCTCCCCACCTCCCTTCTCCCTAAATCCCCTCCCCCCAACCTCCCTTACCCCCGAATTCCCCTCCCTCCCCTCCCCTCCTCCAACCTCTCTTACCTCCATCCTCCCTTGCCTCACCTCCCCTCCCCCCAATTCCCCCCAACTCCCTATCCTTCATAATCCTTCCCCAGGATCCCCCACCTCTCCCCCTAACCCTCCTCTCCCCCCCCCCCCCTCCACCTAAATCCCCTTAAACTTAGGTCATCAGTGGAAATTATGAGTTTGCTGACGGACGATGTAAGAATGAGGTTGTGCTTCGAGCGAGCGTGCCTGCGTGCTTGTCTGTGTGTGTGTGTGTACGTGTGTGTGTGTGGGGTGTGAGGGGTGTGGGGTGAGGGGTGTGAGGGGGGTGATGGGGGTGAGGGGGATGAGTGGGGGTGGTGAGAGGTGAGGGGGATGAGAGGTGAAGGGGGTGAGAGATGAGTGGGGGTGAGGGAGATGAGTGGGGGTAAAGGGGATGAGATGAGTGGGGGTGAGGGGGATGAAAGGTGAGTGGGGTGAGGGAGATGAGTGGGGGTGAAGGGGATGAGAGGTGAGGGGGTGAGAGAGATGAGTGGGGTTGAAAGGAATGAGAGGTGAGTGGGGATGAGTCGGGGTGAAGGGGCGAGGGGGGTGATGGGGCAAGCGCGCACATACAGTCAACAACAGCGAGTAATTTACAGCCGACACGACCGGGTTGAGAGGGACGGACTAAAGGGTTAATGATTCTGCCAATCAACAGGCGGGACAGAAAGTCAACTTTATTAAGAGTTAGTGGGAGGTAATTAGCTCGCTGGCTCTCTGGCGGTCGGCTTCCGTGGTAATGAATCTATTACGCGGGTAATTACACCTTAATTACCTGCCGTGATGGACACAGGCGGCGGTGCATGGCCGGGCGACACTGATTTGAAAACATCATTCCGTTCCGGTTTTGTCTCTCTCTCTCTCTCTCTCTCTCTCTCTCTCTCTCTCTCTCTCTCTCTCTCTCTCTCTCTCTCTCTCTCTCTCTCTCTCTCTCTCTTTTTTTCTTTTTTTGTTGTTGCTTTCGCTCGAGCTCCAGTTTGGCTTTTGCGCGCGGTTGCACTTTTTTGTTCTGAATGTAGATATACGAGTATTTGTGTATGCATAATCATATAAGTATATATGCATATATATATATATATATATATATATATATATATATATATATATATATATATATATATATATACGTGTAAACACACAGCCTAACAATAATACACAAATGTTTTCCTTTTTCGCTTTAACTTATTTTCAACATATTTTCTTTTCATATTTTTTCCCTTTCTTTTCTTTCTTTCCTTCATTCTCCTCTCTTTTTGTTCTATGTCATCCCTTTCATTCGTCCGTTTCTCTTCCTCGTTCGCTTTTCCTTCCAGTCTTCCCCCCATCCTGCGTCGCATACCATACACTCAACGACCAGGCGACCAAACGACTAGACGACCAGACGACTAGACGACTGGACAACCTGACTACCAGACGACAGGACGACTAGACAACCAGACTACCAGACGACAGGACGACTAGACAACCAGACGACCAGAAACTTGTCACATATCCCCCATCCCCAACCTCGCCGCCCACGCTCCACTCCGCCCGTCCTCCGCCGTGCCACATTAGGTCACGCCCTCAACTGGGGCACGCCAACATTAAATTGAACTTAATTCATTCGTAGTTGCATTCAACCGAGCGGGCCAAAGGCTGGCAACGACTCATTCGAAGTGAGGATGTCCTCAAGAGATGGCGACGCCCGCGGAACACGACGCCCGCGGATGACACGACGCCCGCGGAACACGACGCCCGCGGATGACATGACGCCCGCGGAACACGCCGCCCGCGGAACACGACGCCCAGGGATGACACGACGCCCGCGGAACACGACGCCCGCGGATAACGACGCCCGCGGAACACGACGCCCGCGGATGACGACGCCGGGGGATGACACGACGCCCGCGGATGACGAAAACGACGCCCATAAGACAGAAGCTCACTGTGGAAGGGTGGAAGACATTTCCTTTCTGAATTCGTATCATTATTAATAGATATAGAAACAAAGGAATTTTGTATTAGATTATTGGAAAAATTATACTGATGATAATGAAAGATGAAATAGTAATAATACTGATAAAATGATGACAATAATGATTAAAAATAGTTATGATAATGAAAATAAGGATAATGAGGATAATTAAAAATAGTAATGATTAAGAATTTAATGAATAAGATACTAATCATGATGATAGTAATAATGGGGATGATGATTATAATGATAACAATAATGACGAAAATAAGAATCATGATAATACATGATAATGACAATGGTAAAAATGATAATGATATTGATGACAATAATGATGATAATGATGATAGTGATGATAATGAGTGATGATAACGATATTAAAGATAATATAAATAACAACACCAATAATAATAATGATAATGATAATAATAATCATGATAATAATAATGATATTAATGATAATGACGATTATTATCTTTTTTGATAACAAAAAAGATAATAATGATACTAACAATCATAATCATTACCATTATCATTTTAATGATAACAGTAATAAAATGCTAACACAAAAGATAATAATCATAATGACAAAATCAACACCAGACGCACCAACCTCACCCTATCCACCTTTCCCTCCGAAATTATTCTCCCTTTCCCTCCACGCCCATGGGCCGCCCACGCGCATCTCCGTGAGGGCGACAGCGGGGGGCCTGCGGGCGTTTCTAATAAGTCACGAGGGTTAATGCTGATGAGAACTCAGGAATCCGGACCAGGTCGTGTCTCTGACTTCATGACTGAATTCATAACTGGGTTCATGAGTGACTTGGGTTCGTGAGTGACTTGGGTTCATGAGTGACTTGGGTTCATGAGTGACTTGGGTTCATGAGTAACTTGGGTTCATGAGTGACTTGGGTTCATGAGTGACTTGGGTTCATGAGTGACTTGGGTTCATGAGTGACTTGGGTTCATGAGTGACTTGGGTTCATGAGTGACTTGGGTTCATGAGTAACTTGGGTTCATGAGTGACTTGAGTTCATGAGTGACTTGGGTTCATGAGTGACTAGAGGGATGATTAGATCTCATGACTGACTCTCTCTCTCTCTCTCATGATTTGACTGGTTTTCATGGCTAGCTAGCGTTCATGACTTGCTATGATTCATGAGTGGCTAGGGTTCATGGCTGGCTAGGGTTCATAGCTGGCTAGGGTTCATGACTGGCTAGGGTTCATGAGTGGCTAGGGTTCATGAGTGCCTAGGGTTCATGAGTGGCTAGGGTTCATGACTGGCTAGGGTTCATGACTTGAGCGGCTAATGTTCATGAGTGGCTAGGGTTCATGACTGGCTAGGCCTCATAAGTATGCATGACTGAGGGTCATCCTATCTTTTATTTTAATTTGTTTCTTTGATCTAAAACTAATACTGTTTATTCATCCTTTTTCTGTCTCTGTTTCTCTCTCTCTCTCTCTCTCTCTCTCTCTCTCTCTCTCTCTCCCTCTCTCTCTCTCTCTCATCAGTTTTATCTCGATGTATCAGTTGTCGTGTTCATGTTGTTTAAATTCATGTTTTAGAATTTTCCGTAAACATTTGTACAAACTGTATAGACGTATTTTCAATGGCTCTTCGTGTGTATACGTTATGTTGTAAATACATTTTACAGAATCAATCAATATCTCTCTGTCATTCTCTCTCACTCTTTATCTTTTCGTCTGTATGTTATTTCTCTCTTTTATTCCCCTCACTCCCTTGGTTCTTTTGCTGTCTTTCCACATGTATGGCTATCTGTATAGTATACATATATAAGATCGTATGTCTGTCTGTAAGTCTATCTTACCATCCGCACACATATCTATTCACTAAACCCGTGTCCATTCTGTTATCCAGTTTCAACTCAGTGTCTTTCACCGCCTATCGTTATCTTTCTGTTTTTCGTCTTTCTATCTCTCACTCTTTTTTTTTCTCGCTTGAACTTTCTTCCTTCATTTCTCTCCCTTTATTTCTCTCACCCCCTCTCTGTTTCTCTTGGTCTTTCTTTCTCTCTCCTGCTCTTTCTTTCTTTCTTCATCTCTCTTTCTCTCTCTCTCTCTCTCTCTCCCTCCCTCTCTCCTTAATCTTTCTTTATCTCTCTTCCTCTTTCTTACTTTCTTCATCTCTCTCTCTCTCTCTCTCTCTCTCTCTCTCTCTCCCTATCTCTCTGATCCATCCCTGCATATCTCGTAATCGTTCTCTCCCATCCATCTCTCCCCACCATTCATTCCCTCTCCTCTCCTCTCTCATCTACGTTTTTATCCATGTCGAAAATCGATCTGATAACAGACAAGATATCAAAACACAACACAGCACTATGCAAGACCGCTTCGAACAGCCTGGATAAGCCAAGTCCTTCTTCGTCTTATGAATGGATAAGATGAAATCCTTTCGGTGCCTGGATATGGAGTGACGTACGGCCACTCCTTTCCTAAATAAGGGCCAGGACGTATGCTGGCGATAGTGTTTTTTTTTTTTTTTTTATCTTCTTCAGCGTAGTGTGGATTTTGATTTAATTTGTGTGTGTGTGTTTGTGTGTGTGTCTGTGTGTCTAAATTTGGAAGAAGCGGTTGTAATTTAAAATGTGGGTATCTATATAGATGTTTTAATACACGGAAAACATATCTGGTCATTTATTAGAGGGAGAGAGAGAGAGAGAGAGAGGGAGGGAGAGAGAGAGAGAGAGAGAGAGAGAGAGAGAGAGAGAGAGAGAGAGAGAGAGAGAGAGAGAGAGAGAGAGAGAGAAAGAGGGGGGGAGGGAGGGAGTGAGAGAGAGAGAGAGAGAGAGAGAGAGAGAGAGAGAGAGAGAGAGAGAGAGAGAGAGAGAGAGAGAGAGAGGGGGGGGGAGGGAGAGAAAGAGAGAGAGAGAGAGAGAAAGAGAGAGAGAGAGAGAGAGAGAGAGAGAGAGAGAGAGAGAGAGAGAGAGAGAGAGAGAGAGAGAGAGAGAGAGAGAGAGAGAGAGAGAGAGAGAGAGAGAGAGAGAGAGAGAGAGAGAGAGAGAGAGAGAGAGAGAGAGAGAGAGAGAAAGAGAAAGAGAAAGAGAGAGAGAGAGAGAGAGAGAAAGAGAGAGAAAAAGAAAGAGAGAGAGAGAGAGACAGAGAGAGAGATTCACTCTCCTAAAGAAAGATAGAGAACGCACGACCCACACACAAACACACACACACACACACATGAATACCACCCAGACGCAGACACACATACATACACATCCAAAGGTGACGGTGCACTATAATCACAAACGTTAACTATCATAATCAGTCAGCAGCCAGTCACTAATTACCTGCTCAGACTGGGTTCGATCGGCCTGCAGGTGTAAGAGGGAACTAGAAGGCCGCTTTGCTTTGATCTCCGCCAGTCGTCAGCCTCTGCCAGCCGTCACTTTCGGGTTTGCAATTGCTAAGGAGGGGGTTATTTTTTATCTTTTTGTTTTATCTTTTTTCGTTTTTTTTTCGTTTTTTTTTTTTTTTTTTTTTTTTTTTAAGTGAGGTTGGGACTAATTCTTTGAGGTTTGGATCAGGTGTTCGTTGTTTGGGTGTGGGGGTGGGGGGGGGGAGTTGGGGTTATTATTATTTTTTTTTAGGTATGTGAGGTTGGGGTCGTCATTACACGAGGTGGTCAAAGCTAAGAGGTTTTGCTTGCTGTTTTTTTGTAGGTCGTTTTTTGTCATATTTTTATTTATTTTTATTTTTTATTTATCTATTTATTATTATTATTATTATTTTTACAAATGAGGTGGAAGCAGAATTTTCTCATTGATTTAATGCTATTTTCAAAGTGAGGGCGAAGCGATTTTAACATTCAAGTTTTGTGTCTTTACAAGTGAGGTCGAAACCATTTTTCTAATAATATTAGAAGTTCGTCTTTTTACAAGCAGGGTAATTTGTAGGTGAGTGTCTTCAAGAGGTAAGTTGTATGTAGATATTATAAAGATATAGTTTGTAAGTGGATGTTGTAAAGAGCTTTTAAGTGACATTGTTTATAAGTGGATGTTGTAAAGACATACCTTTTAAGTGGATGTTGTAGAGACATTGCTTGTAAATAGATATTGTAAAGACAACTTATGGATGCTGTAAAGTGGTTGTTTGTTAGTTAGTATCTTGAATAGGTAATTTATAAGTGAGCGTTATAAAGAGGCAGCTTTTAAGTGGGTGAGCAGCGTGATTTGAGCGTGAGAGAGAGAGACAAGTGCAGGGTGGCGACGGCGGGGCAAATTCGTACTAATGCCTGGAACAGCGATAGGAACACCGATAGCATAATGAACGAGTGATGCCCGCGGAGCGATAGTGGGAGATGATAGCCCGCTGAGGGAGTGATGCAGCATCCTCGACTCCCTGGGAGGAAGGAAGAGAGAGAAAGAGGGAGGGAGAGACGATGAAGGAAGGAGGGAGGGAGGGGGAGGGTTAGGGGGAGGGAGAGGGCGAGGTGAAGTGTGATAGAGGGAGGCAGGAAGGGATGGACGTGGGGTAGGGAGGGGCGTGTGTGTGCCACCCAGCGCCACAGAACTTATCTGATGCTCTTCCTCATGCCTCATGTCGGGGTATCGCATCTCGATCGCAAATTGAAAAGTTCCAGTTTTTACGGTCGATCCTCCGGGAGAAGTGCGCCGGCGTGGCCGCCCATGTCGACGGCATCCTAACCGCCCGGATTCCTCCCCCGATGCCTCGTCCTCGCTCTCGCCGCCACCACGGAGGATGGGCGGCCCTCTCCTCCCATTTCAATTACGGAGAGGACGCCCGGAATTGAATTAATGAAAGCGCCGCCCTTATTCGGCGCGGGCGCGAGGCTTATACATAGCGCGGCGGGTCCGAGATCCATCCTTCTGATTGTTTATATTAACGACGTCTCGTTGCGATCTGTCGATTAATTCAGCCTCTAATTAGCTTCAGGTTTTTATCTTCACGCCCTCCGAGTAAGATGTATGATTGCAAGCACGAGGAAGGAGATAAACACGAATGATTTAAGAACTCGCCGCAAGGTTAGGCGGAATTGTTTTTTTCCCGCCATTTTTTCGCTCTTATACGGTAGTGTTGAAGACGAGGGACTGCAATGTATATCAAAATTAAGAGGGAAAGAGGAAGATTGAGAGATTAAATTACACATATCAAGTGTACATGATCAAAAGAAGAAAGAAAGAAAAACACATCTCAAAAGAACAAAAAAAACATGAGGTCCGATATAAAATCCCCAAACCGATAAAAACAAACAAAAAACAAAACACAAAACAGCTGCGCCCTTTGGATTCCCTCAAAGCACCCGAGACGGAGTTTTATCAGACGGAGGCGCATAATGACAAGCAAATTTGTTGATTAGTACGAACACTTGTCTTAAGCTAAGGTTAAGGGATGGGAGGAGCAGATAAGAGCGTGAATGAACGGCCGCCATTTGTCAGTTGGGTCTCTATCTCTCACTCGAATGGTCGGCCATCTTGTGATTTCTTGAGGATGGTGCTAGTTCATATCGTTCATTGTTTATTGTTATTACTTGTGCTATCATGGGTTGTATTTATCATCATCATTGCTTTTTGCCTTATATGATAATCGGTAATAGAATCAATGTGATTCAATTTATTCCTTGCTTGAACAAAAAGTTTTTCTGTCAGTTAGAGATGCGTAACAGAAAACGGTAAAAAAAAAACAATCGAAAAACATAATCAACAACAACAACATGATCAACAACAACAACAATGACAATAATAAACAATACTTCACTTCTCTCTTACATTACCTCAAGTTAAAACTTCACTTCTCTCTTACATTACCTCTCTCTCTCTCTCTCTCTCTCTCTCTCTCTCTCTCTCTCTCTCTCTCTCTCTCTCTCTCTCTCTCTCTCTCTCTCTCTCTCTCTCTCTCTCTCTCTCTCTCTCTCTCTCTCTCTCTCTCTCTCTCTC
>BOPN01001122.1:72500-75000 GCA_017312705.2 Penaeus japonicus | reverse complement strand
AGGATGGAAAATTGGGAAGGAGGAGGAGGAGGTAGGAAAAGGAGGAAGAAGGAAGGAAGAGGGAGAGGAGGATAAGGCAGTGTAAAGAAATGGGGTAGGCAGGAGGAGGAAGGAAGAGGAGGGGGTGAGATGGGAGGAGAAGAGAAGGTTAAGAGGGGGGGGAGGGGGGGAGTGTCAATTACTTTAGGACTTGGCGAAATATATTGGTATGTTCTCCACGGAGAGTAGGGGGAGGAGGAGGAGGAGGAGAGGGAGGAGGAGGAGGAGGAGAGGGAGTAGGAGAAGGAGGAGAGGGAGTAGGAGAAGGAGGAGAGGGAGTAGGAGAAGGAGGAGAGGGAGTAGGAGAAGAAGAAGAAGGAGGAGGAGGAGGAGGAGGAGGAGGAGGAGGAGGAGGAGGAGGAGGAGGAGGAGGAGGGGAGGAGGAGGAGGAGAATGAGAAGAGGGAGTAGGAGGAGGAGGAGGAGAAAGAGGAGAAGGCAGGGATGGAGGAGGAGGAGAAGGAGGAGGAGGAGGAAGAGGACGAGAAAGAGGAGGAGGAGGAGGAAAGAGAATTAGGAGGAGGAAGAGGAGAAGAAGGAGAGAGGAGGAAAGAGAATTAGGAGAAGGAAGAAAAGAAGGAGAAGGAAGAGGAGGAGAAGGAGAAGAAGAAAGAGGAAGTGGAGGAGGAGGTGGAGAAGAAGGAGAAGTGGAGTAGGAGGAGGAGGAGTAGGAGGAAAGAGGGGGAAGGAGAAGGAGAAAGAACAGGATGAAATGGATGAGAGAAATAATACCAACAATAATAAGAAGAATAAAATATAAAGAGAAGAAAAAGAAGAGAAGGAAAGAGACAGGGTAGCGAAGACGTAAGAAGATGAAAAAAAAAAATGGACTGTGGGTTAAAGGAGATGAAAGAAAAAAAATGAAGAAAATGACAAGAGCTGAGTAATGGCCGACTTACTATAGACAACCATACTTACATAATATTTACATGTAAACAAACTCATTTGCATAAAATCCGCACTCGCTCACAAGAGATGCACACACACACACACACACACACACACACACACGCACACACACACGCAAACATATACACATACAAACACACACACACACAAAAACAAACACACACACACACAACTACACATAAAAAAACATACATACATAATAGACATCCGATCATCTCGAAACATAGGCATTAAGGATCATCTTTTCGCCATTACAGCATCTCCACTTCCTTGCCTTAGATGAAGCAGACGAAACAAGATGCAGCATCCGAACCATTACCCTTCACAGGCGAGAAATAACTTCAGGAAAAGTAAGTCCCTATATGCAAACTTAAGGCGGTGAGGGTTCGGTTGGGATAACTAGCAGAGACTATTGAGGGGACTAGTAATTGCTAGCCCGAGCATTTGTCTGACTACTTGGCTATTCATCATTTCTAGAAGGTTGGGAGTTGTTGTTCAAGATTGAGGAAGTTTCAGGTGAACTTCCTATTTTGAAATACAAAAAAGAAAAAAAGAAAGAAAGAAAAAAAAAAGAACTAGCGGCTCTTTCCAGTGGATCAGGCAAGATTACACATGATTATACCCGAGGCATATAATTAATGTGAAACGCGAGTTCAAGCAGCATTTAGCTAGTAAAATATGGACAATGACATACAACTAGTTTCATGATATTAAAAAGACTAGCGGCGGCCACGCGCTTCTGGGTGATCAAAACATGGAGGCAGAAGTTACACGTATCATAACACGTTGAACAGCTGTTTCTTGTCGGCAAGGGACAAACCAAACGAGCTGCTCTCTAATCTATATAGCTGTCCGCGCCCTCTACTCGCCTTTCAGTTAAAAAAAAAGAAAAGAAAAAAAGACAAACACAACAGACACACACTCCCCTATCAGTGGGATCGTCATTACCAAAACAACACCTGGGCGCCGTTTTCTTTATGGCAGCGGAGGTCGAGTGTAGGGGTTACCCTAAGAAACGTGGGGGTACTGTCGGGAGGAGCGGTGCGTTGTATTTGCGTTCGAAGGAGGTGCTGTAGGTGCCGGGGTTGTTTTTATTGCTCGGGGTACTCAGCTTGGCAAGCTTACTTGGGGTTTGTTTGCTTTGACAGGGTGTGATTACGTGTGCACGCGTATTCTCATGCGGACACACGCACCAACAACCCTTTAACATATACGATAACTCACGCAGATCTATACACGTCACTCACCCTTCCACACAAACGCACGCAAACACACACACACACACACACATTAACACACACACATACACACATTAACACACACACACACTAACACACACACACACATTAACACACACACACACACACACACACATACACACACACACACATTAACACACACACACACACACACAGACATACACACACACACACATTAACACACACACACACTCACACACATTAACACACACACGTACACAAAGAAATACACACATCACCCGTCCACACACAAAGCAAAAGGAAAGAAAATACAGAATAGCACAAAAAAAGGTA
>BOPN01001122.1:40000-50000 GCA_017312705.2 Penaeus japonicus | reverse complement strand
GTGTTAGGGTGGCAGCCAGAGGGAGAGGGGAGGGTGGGGTGGGTGTAGGGAAGGGAGGGGTAGTGGGAGGGGAGTGGGAGGGAGGAGACTGTGGGGAGGGGAGTGTGGGGAATGTGGGATGGTGGGGAGAGTGTAGGGGTAAGGCGGGGAGTGATAGGGATGGAGAGGGAGTAGGGAGGGTAAGGAGGAGGGGAAGGGGGAGGGAAGGTGGAGGTGAAGGTGGAGAGGGAGTGAGCAGGGGAAGGAGGAGGAGGTGAAGGTGGAGGAGGAGGAGAAGGAGGGGGAGAAGGGAGGGAGGTGGCACTGTGCCTCTGCTTACCCCGGGGGCATCGTCGGTGTGGTGTTACAGGCATGCGGTGGCAGTGGGTGGCAAAAATGTCGCAGGGGGAAGGTAGTGTGAAGGGAGGGAAACTAGGCACTAAATATACTAGTAGATACACTAGTAGATACGGTGGTAGATTCACTGATAGATAGACACTGGTAGATATGATAGTGATGCACTGGTTGAATGATTGGTTGACATCATGGTAGGACCACTGGTAGATGTACTGATGAATATGGTGGTAGATGCCCTGGTATATTCACTGGTAGATATCGTGGTAGGTGCGCTGGTAGGTACACTAGTAGATGTGATGGTAGATGCATTCGTAGATATGGTGGCAGTGGTAGACATACCGTTATGTACTTTAGCAAAAATGACACTATATATAGACTGAAGGCTGTGGATAACATAAGGTGAGTAAGGTATATAACTTGTAGTGAGTCTGCGCGAGTCAGGGTGAGTCAGGATGAGTTGAGGTGAGTTAGGATGAGTTGAGGTGAGTCAGGGCGAGTCAGAATGTGCTAGGGTGAGTCTGTGAGAGTGAGGTTGAGTCAGGATTAGTCTGTGCGAGTCAGGGTGATTAAGGATAAATCTGGGTGAGTCAGGATGAGTCAAGGAGTCAGGGCGAGTCAGGGTGAGTCGGGGTGAGGCGATGATAGCCAGAGAATCAGATACAAAACGAGTGATTCCTGATAAAACTAATACCACGAAATACATCAGGTGATGATACAGTGATGCGTCACTTGAAAATACATCCAATTAATTTATCAAAAGTAAAATTACAGTGATGATGGGTACAGCTAGATGGAAGGGAATGAATTGGATAATCATTCTCTAATTATAGAATAACAAAAAGAAAATACTAATTACCCTACAGGCATTAAGAGAGGTAATGTGATGGTGAAGATGACGATTATGATAATGGGATAATGATGATGATGATAATGATGATTGGGTTTCCTGTTAATATATATTTTTTTATAATCATCATCATCGTTTTTATTATCATTATTCATGTTATCTTTATTAATGTCTTATCATCATTAGTGTTATTATCATTACTATTACCAATATCTTCATCATTATTATTAATGTCATTAACATTATCATTATCATCACTATCATTATTTTCAATATTATTATCATTACTATCATCATTATCATTATTCTTATAATTATTCCAAGTCACAATGATGATAATGATGGTTAACATTACCAGTACTGTTATAATCATAATTATCTTATCATAAAAGAGATGGAGAAAGAGAGAGAAAGAGAAAGAGAGATAGAGAGATATAGAGAGAGAAAGAGAGAGAGAGAAAGAGAGAGAAAAAAAAGAGAGAAAGAGAGATAGAGAGAGAAAGTGAGAGAGAGATAGAAAGATAGGAATTGACAGAATGTGGATTTTCAAAAATCAATAATTACGTCATACAAGAAAAGAAAACATACAAGTTAGCTAAAACATTTTTTTTCTCCTTATTTCTTATGCCGCATTTTCCTTTTTTTCTTTGTTTTAATTAACCCATTCGCTCTAGTAGGGCGCCGTGTAGTTCATTTTGATTTGATGGAGAGTGTGATGGAGACTCTCCTTCGTGATTAGCTAGAATACTAGGACCATCAATGAACTCGACTAGTATACTAGGTTATTATTAGTTTCTTAGTACCTATAGAAACATTAGCGTTGCATTTTTTTTTTCTTTCCGAATACAGCAGCAGTAGTTTTAAGTAGTAGTAGTAGTAAAGGAAGATGATTAAGTAGGAGTAGCAGTAGTAGCAATAGTAGTAGTAGAAGTAGTTGTAGTAGTAATAGTAATGATAGTGGTAGTAGTAGTAGTAGTAGATGAAGCAGAAGAGGAGGAGGAGGAGGAGGGAGAGGAGATGATGCAGAATAATAATGATAATAATGATAATGATAATAATAATAATAATAAGAGGAGGAGGAGGAAAAGGAGATGATGCAGAAAAAGGAGAAAAAAGAGGAAGAGGAGGGAGATGAAGATTCGAAGACAAAGACTAAGGAGAAAACACAACAAACAATATCCTAAAAAAGTCAAAAGAAAGAAAAGTCGCAATACAACATCAGTTGCAATCCGTTGATGAATTCGTCCAACTTAGTATCTCTTAAAGACTTGAAGTGATGGCACGATACTGTCATGCAATGCAACGATAGCAATCATGACTGTCGAACGATAATTCTTTTTTTTCCTTTTTTTCATTCGGTCCTCAAAATGCGAGTAGTATGACATGTGTGTGTTAACATGAGATTTGAGATGATAAAACGAGCTCCTCTCAACTTCCCAAAAGGAGGATATTGAAATTTATGGGACAGTTAAGCAAAAAGACATGTTGAAATTCCTTAATGAATGGTAATGCAGTCTGGGGCAGCTTCATTAGAGAGAAAAGTTGCATACACACATTAATGAAACAGAACTAATGAACACAATCTCACGTGTCAGCATAACTGGTTTTGGACCACCTGAACTAGGGAGAGAGAAAGAGAGGATATATAGATAGAGAGAGAGAGAGAGAAAGAGAGGATAGATAGATAGATATATATATATAGAGAGAGAGGAGATAGATAGATAGATAGATAGAGAGAGAGAGAGGAGATAGATAGATAGATAGAGAGAGAGAGAGATAGATAGAGAGAGAGAGAGAAAGAGAGGTTAGATAGATATAGAGAGAGATAGATAGAGAGAGAAAGAGAGAGAAGGAGAGAGAGAGAGAGATAGAGAGAGATAGAGAGAGAGAAAGAGAGGAGAGATAGATAGATAGATAGAGAGAGAGATTGGGAGAGAAGATGATAGAGTGATGGATAGATATAAGATAGAGATAGAAAGAGTAGTAGAGGGAAAAAAGAGCTTTGGAGCATTAGAAGGAGTGAGAGAGAGAAACAGGAAAAGAGAGAGAAGGAGGAAAAAGAGAGATAGTGAGAGACTGATATAACGACAGAGAGAGAGGGAGAGAGAGAAAAATACAGAGATAAAGAGAGAACGGGCGAGAGAAAAAGATAGAGAAGGAGACTGGGAGAGAGAGATAAAGAAAGAAAAAGAGAGAAAAGTGAAATAAGCGAAAGAGAAATAAAGTAAAAAACAAAACAAAACAAAAAACAACGAATATAACAACAACAAAAACAATAACCCCAAACCACACACATCCACCAACAAGATCCAGCAAAATACTCCATCCTCAATCTACCCTTGCCCCTCCCCCCCAAAAAAAAATGTCCATAATTCCAACGAACCAAGAAGTATAAGATTGTAAACATCTCGCCAGACACATGTTCAACACAGCGTGGGCGTGCAGAGGTCGTTTTGCTTGGTGGAAATGACATACAATCTTTCCTTTGATGATATGCATTTCTTGCTTTGACGTCGCACTAAGCTGGGAGAAATCGGCGACTGTATCAAAGATTGGTAGAGAGGACAGAGAGAGAGAGAGAGAGGGAGGGGGGAGAGGGAGACGAGGAGGGATAGAGAGAAGGGGGGGGGGGGGCGAGGAGGGATAGAGAGAGGGGGAGAGATTAAAGATTGGTATTGAGAGAAAGAGGAGTGGGGAAGGAAGAAATAAAGAGGGGGAGGGGAGGAAGAGAGATAGAGGAGAGGGGGGGAGAGAGAGAGAGGGGGGGAGAGGGGGAGAGATTAAAGATTGGTATTGAGAGAAAGAGGAGTGGGGAAGGAAGAAATAAAGAGGGGGAGGGGAGGAAGAGAGATAGAGGAGAAAGGGGGGCTGAAAGAGAGAGAGAGGGAAGGAGAGAGGGGGAGATTAAAGATTGGTATTGAGAGAAAGAGGAGTGGGGAAGGAAGAAATAAAGAGGGGGAGGGGAGGTAGAGAGGGGGGGATGCTAAAGAGAGAGGGAGGGAGAGAAGAAGAGATTAAAGATTGGTATGGAGAGAAAGAAGAGAGGGGGAGGAAGAGAGAAATAGGAGAGGGGTGAGGGGCTGAAAGAGAGAGGGAGAGCTTAAAGATTGGTATATATAGAAAGGGGAGAGGGGGTAGCTGAAAGAGAGGAGAGAGGAAGAATAAGAGATTAAAGACTATGTGGAGAGAGTGAAAGAGAAGAGGGGGTAATAGAGAGTAAATAGAGAAAAGAGATTAAAGACTGGTACGGAGAGAAAAAAGAGATGGGGAGGAAGAGAGACAAAAAGGTGAGGAAGATGAAAGATTGAGTGAGAAAGAGAGGGACTGGAGGGCGAGAGTGGGAGGAATCTGAAATAATATATATGTATATACGTAATATATATATAGAAAGTAAATAGCTGAGGCAAGTTGTATAAGAATGGCAAATTAGTTCAGATAAAAGAAAACGAAGCTAGATATAGACAAAATGAAAGACAAAATCTAAAAAACAAACAGGAAACAAAAAATAAAAAAGATGAAACAACCAAACGATCAAACAATCAAACAACCAAACGATCAAACAACCAAACGACGAAACAACCAAACGATCAAACAACCGAACGACGAAACAACCAAACGATCAAACAACCGAACGACGAAACAACCAAACGATCGAACAACCGAACGACGAAACAACCAAAAGATCAAACAACCGAACGACGAAACAACCAAACGATCAAACAACCGAACGACGAAACAACCAAACGATCAAACAACCGAACGACGAAACAACCAAACGATCAAACAACCGAACGACGAAACAACCAAACGATCAAACAACCGAACGACGAAACAACCAAACGATCGAACAACCGAACAACCAAAGAATCAAACAACCGAACAACCAAAAGATCAATCAAACAACCAAATAACCAAACAACCGAACGACTAAAAGATCAAACAACCGAACAATCAAACAACGAAAACAACCGAACGACGAAACAACCAAACGATTAAACAACCAAACAATCAAACGACCAAACAACAAACGACCGAACAACCAAGCGATCAAACAACCAAACAATCAAACAACCGAACAACCAAAACATCAAACAATCAAACAACCGAACAACCAAAACATCAAACAAGCAAACAACCGAACAACCAAATAATCAAACAACCAAACAACCCCCCCAAAAAAAAATAAAAAATAAAAAGCATCCTACAACCTCCCGGAAGCACATCAGACAAAACCACAAATCTCCCTCTCACTCTCCCCCTAACCCCCCCCACCCCCAACCCCTCCCCACCCCCATCCCCCTCCTCTTCCTCCTCCTCCTACTCCGTCGGCGATGTAGCGAAGGCACATAAAAAACAACATCCCTGGCAGCATGTTGTTGTGGTAAACAAAGGGAGACGAGAAGAAGAACAAACAGGAACAAACAGACGCCTTCGTCAGTAGGAGGGAGGGGGGGGGGGGGTATGCAGTGTTATGGGAGCTCGTGTTTCTTTCTTCTGCTTCGCCTTCTGTCGTATTTTTTTTTCTTTTTTCTTTTATTTTTTTTTCGTGTTGTGAATTCTGTAGTGATGTGTTGTATTGTTTCTTTTGTTTTCTTTGTATTTCTAGTTTTTTTAGTTATCTTTTATTATTGTTTTTATTATTTCTTGTGTTATCGTTATTGTTATTATTATATCATTATTATCCTTAATAGTATCATTATTATTGCCATTATTGTTTGTATCATCTACATTATTATAATCCCCATTTACAGAATTATCATCATCATCATCTATATATTTATTTTCACTATCATTATCATTATTATCCTAATATGGGAGGAAAGCGTTAATCACTGAGATAATACATAACTTTTATCATAACTACCATCATACTTTTGTGCAAAGACGATCGATCGCAAAGAGCCATGTGAAGAATCCTAAACATAAAACAAACACATTTCCTCTGTTACGAAACAAACAAACAAACAACAACAAAAGAGAAAAAAATCAAAGACACGACGCTTTCTTTTGCTTGCGTAATCTTTCGGTGGAAGAACCCACACATTTCCTCCCTAGAAGAAGCCCTCTAACTATCTTTAGCGTCTTGTAAGGAGGCCAAAGCTTCCGTAGATAACCGTATTTTAAGCGTAACGACCTTACCTACGCCAAACATGGGTTATTTTGTATGTAGAGTTGAGATAACGATCATACAAGTTACTTTCGTTCTGGAAAAAAAGAAAATTGTTTAGGGGGAGTACGTTCAGT
The DNA here is from genome assembly GCA_017312705.2 of Penaeus japonicus. Classification (NCBI taxonomy): domain Eukaryota; kingdom Metazoa; phylum Arthropoda; class Malacostraca; order Decapoda; family Penaeidae; genus Penaeus; species Penaeus japonicus. Next base: position 43,573 of record BOPN01001122.1, on the reverse strand, counting down.
GGATGGAATCGCTTCTGTGAAATGCGGCGGGATTGCCTTAGGCTATTGATACTCCGCAATGATGGCGACGAAAAGTGTGAGTTTCGTCTTTTCAGAAGCATTCTAATCGCATTTCACGGCAGAATATGGTGATTTTCTTTCAATGGGCATATTCCTGGGAACCTTTTTTTATATATATAAATAGAAACATGAATAGGTAGATATATATAGATAGATAAGTGAATGAATGGATATCCCCTCCCTTCCTCCCACCCTCACCTTCCCTTCCTCTCTCTCTCTCTCTCTCTCTCCCTCCTCTCCCTCCCTCTCCCTCTCCTTCCCTCCATCCCTCCCTCTCCTTCCATCCCTCACTCCCTCTGCCCTCCACCCTCCTTCCCTCCCTCCCCCTCCGCTTCCTCCTCCCCCCTCTACCCTCCCTCCCTCTCCCCTCCCTCTCCCTCCTTCCCTCCATCCACAAACACAAGCCCGACAAGTGCGATGTCACCTATGATTACACCTGGACTACCGCCCATTGTAACCCGATCTCGGCCGCCCGTCGTTGCCGACCCACAGAGCTCTTAAGATTAAAAGGCTTCATCTGACTCTTCAGTTTACCCTCCCTCCTGAAAATCCCCTTCCCCTTCCCCTTCTCTCTGCTCTCTTCTTCCTTTCTTCTTCTCTTGGCAACGCCTTTCCTCTTCGTTTATCTCTTTCTCTTTCTTTGTTTTTTGTCTTCAACTTTTTCGTCCTCTTTTTCGCTCCCTCTTTTCCTTCCTTCTCCTCTTTCCTCTACCTTACTTCTTTCACTTCACTTACTCTTTCTTCGTTCCTTTTCCTCTCCTTTCCCTTTTACTTCCCATCCTCTCTTCTGAGCTTCCTTCCCTCCCTCGTCCTTACCCCTTCTCGCTTCCGTTCCCCATCTATCTTTCCCTTTCACTTCCCTTCCCTTCCCTTTTCTCCTTCCCCTCACCACCTCCTCTTTCTCTCCCCGTCCCCTACCCCTTTTTACCTCTCCCTTACTCCGCTCTCTTCCCACTCCCCTTTATCTTTCTCTCCCCTTTCCCCTCCCCTTCTCCCCCCCCCCCAATCCCTTTTATAGCCTCTTCAACCCTATATACTGAGTCTATCTCTCCCGCATCAGAGGTTGCGTAACGTGCAGTCTATGGGGGGAGACTCAAGCGGTTCGGTAGATGATAGAAAAGGCAGAGTGGGGGTGGGGGGATGGGGTCTGGTGGGGGTATGGGTGGGGGTGGGGGGCTGACGTGTGGGGTGAAGGGGTCTGGTGGGGGTGGGGGTATGGTTGGGGATGTGGGGCTGACATGTATGGGGGGAAGGGCGAAGGTAGGGGTGGGGGGGCTGACATGTGGGAGGGGAAAGGGGTCTGGTAGGGGTAGGGGTTGGGGGGGCTGACATGTGTGGGGGGGAAGGGGTCTGGTGGGGGCTGACATGTGTGGGGGGGAAAGGGGTCTGGTGGGGGTGGGGGTTGGGGGGGCTGACATGTGTGGGGAGGAAGGGGGTCAGGTGGGGGTATGGGTGGGGGTGGGGGGCTGACATGTGTGGGGGGGATGGGGTTTGGTGGGGTATGGGTGGGGGTGGGAGGCTGACATGTGGGAGGGGAAGGGGGTCTGGTGGGGGTAGGGGTTGGGGGGGCTGACATGTCTAGGGGGAAGGGGTCTGGTGGGGGTGGGGGTGGGAGGCTGACATGTGTAGGGGTGGGGGGTGGGGGAGGTCTGGTGGGTGTGTTGGGGATGGATGGTTGAGGTCTGGTGTATATACATGTGCTCGGGAGGAGATAAGGGGGAGGAGGGGAGAGAGGGGGAGGAGGAGATAAGGGGGAGGAGGGGAGAGGCGGGGAGGAAGAAGCGACGGACAGACAGGTATTGCTAATTTTGATTGATATTTGCAAGAAGGGAAGGTGCATCTTAACAATAAACAATTGATATAAAACCGAAGAAAATATAAAATATAACGTGATCCAGACAAAAAAGAAAAAAGAAAGAAAGAAAAAAATAAAAACACAAAACACACAAAGCGACTCATGATGACAATACGATTAGTGCATACACACACACACACACAATAATAAAATGAAATAAAAATAAAATGAAATAAGTAAGAGGAAGTAAGGAAAACGGAGTAAATAAAACACAAGCAAATAGAATACTCCAAAAGACTAACGCAAAGAAAGAGAAAATAGAAGAAACAAGAAGAGAAAGATAAAAAAGAAGAAGGAAAATAACCAAGAATATAACACTGAGGTCTTGCGACAGTGGAGGGGGGAGGAGAGGTGAAGGGGAGGAGGGGGGGATAAAGCGGTGAGTGTGGGGGGGGGGGGAGAGAAAAGAATACTGTTACAGCAACTGATAGATAAAGATAAAGGCATGGATCGGATATCAGAACACGGAGAATAACGAGATAAGAAGAGAAAAAAACGAAGATGAGTATTTGTGGTTCTGGATCCCTTGAAAAACAGATGAGAGAAAAAGAGAAAAAGATAGATAGAGAGATAGGTAGATAGATAGTTGGATAGAAAGATGTTTGCTAGATAGATATAGAGAGATAGAGATAGATAGATAGATAGGTAGATAGATAGATAGAAAGAGAGAGAAATAGAGAAAGGGCGGGAGGGAGGGAGAGAGAGAGAGCGAGAGAAAGAGAGAGAGCGAGATAGAGAGAGAGAGAGAGAGAGAGAGAGAGAGAGAGAGAGAGAGAGAGAGAGAGAGAGAGAGAGAGAGAGAGAGAGAGAGAGAGAGAGAGAGAGAGAGAGAGAGAGAGAGAGAGAGAGAGAGAGAGAGAGAGAGAGAGAGAGAGAGAGAGAGAGAGAGAGAGAGAGAGAGAGAGAGAGAGAGAGAGAGAGAGAGAGAGAGAGCGGGAGAGAGAGAGAGAGAGAGAGAGAGAGAGAGAGAGAGAGAGAGAGAGAGAGAGAGAGAGAGAGAGAGAGAGAGAGAGAGAGAGAGAGAGAGAGAGAGAGAGAGAGAGAGAACGAAAGAGAAAGAGAAAGTGACGAAGGGGGGCGGGGGAGTATAAAGACATTTATGCAGAACCAGAATGTCAAATATAACAAAGAAATAACGACATTCCACCTGAAAATGTGGCCTGCGGTTGTGGAATTGCTCCTGTTGCCCATGTTGCAAGTGCCCTTCCTAACGTCAACCATGGCGAAAACAAAATAATGCAGGAAAGCGCACGATTATGCCTGAGAGCTTTTCGCTATATCGCTTCCTCGAGGCAATGTAGCGAAAAGGCCTTCGGTATATTCGTGAAATTTCCCATTTTTTTTGTTTTGTTTTTTTTTCTTTCGTTGTTTTACTTACAAATCGTTCAGCAGGAATCCTCTACATCAACCGTGGTTCAAGCACAGAGACACGAATAGCTGCATTGTAAGAATGATAAAAACAAAAGTTCAGAAAAAAAAAATTAGAAGCGCTATCATATAGATGTATTATTTCCAACTTACGCTATAAAACAGTTGATAAGAAAAACATAGAACAAGTAATGAGAATCAATATATAGAAAAAAAGTGAAAAAATTGCCAAAAAAGAAATTGGAGTAAAAAAAAATATGTATAATTCTAAAAAAAGAGAAAGAAAGTGT
>BOPN01001122.1:32500-35000 GCA_017312705.2 Penaeus japonicus | reverse complement strand
AAGAGAGAGAGAGAGAGCGAAAGAGAAAGAGAGAAAGAAAGGAAATGAGAGTGACGAAGGGGGGCGGGGGAGTATAAAGACATTTATGCAGAACCAGAATGTCAAATATAACAAAGAAATAACGACATTCCGCCTGAAAATGTGGCCTGCGGTTGTGGAATTGCTCCTGTTGCCCATGTTGCAAGTGCCCTTCCTAACGTCAACCATGGCGAAAACAAAATAATGCAGGAAAGCGCACGATTATGCCTGAGAGCTTTTCGCTATATCGCTTCCTCGAGGCAATGTAGCGAAAAGGCCTTCGGTATATTCGTGAAATTTCCTTTTTTTTTTTTTTTTGCTTTTTTTTGCCTTTCGTTATTTTACTTTACAGATCGTTCAGCAAGAATCCTCTACATCAACCGTGGTTCAAGCACAGAGACACGATTGCACGACTATAGCTTCAGGATGCAAGCACAGATAATGAGTCACGGTAGCTGCATAGTAAGAATGATAAAAACAAAAGTTAAGAAAAAAAAAAAAGATTAGAAGCGCTATTATATAGATGTATTTGTAACTTATTTGCAACTTACGCTATAAAACAGTTGATAAGAAAAAGATAGAACAAGCAATGAGAATTAAGATACTGAGAAAAAAGAAAGGTGTGAAAAAAGAGTGAATCCAAAGGTTAAGCGTATGGAAAAATCGGCCAAAAAGAAATTGGAGTAAAAAAAAAAAAAAAAAAAAAAAAAAAAAAAAAAAAAAACATATATATATACATATATATACATATATATATATATAATCTAAAAAATGAGAAAGAAAGTGTGTGTCTTTATGCAGGTGTGTGTATGTGTGCACGCATGCGTGCGAGCGTGCGTGCAAGTATGAAAAAGTTTAAAAGCTAAATGAAGATAAAAATAAGATAAACAGACAAATGAGATAAACAGACAAAGATGATAATGATAAAAACAAGAAAAATAGAAAGGAAGAAACAGGCAAGATCTCAAAACAATCTGAAAAATATAAACATCTTACGCTTGTCAAAATAACAGTAGTTAACGAGTGAAGGAGAGAATAAAAGAGGATGAGAGAATAAACAAAACGAAAGAGAAAGGTAGGGAATGGAAGTAGAGGGGAAGAGAGAGAATAAGAAGGAAGGGGAAAAGAGAAAATAAGAAGAGGGGAAGAGAAGATAGAAAAGGGTAGAGTGGAGAATGAAGAAAAGAAAAGGAGATAGGAGAAAAGGAAAAGAAAAGGAGAAAAGAAAGTAGAAGGACCAGAGAAAAAAAATGAATATAGAAAGGAAAAAAATAGGAAAGGAGGGGAAAGAAAGATGAAAACAGAGATGAAAGGAAGAAGGGAAAGTAGAAAAGGGCAAGTTGAAAGGGGGAAGGACAAAATGGAGGCGGGGGTATTGTGAGACATAAAATACAGGAACGACTTTATGAAAACAAAGAAGATATTTTTAGTCCATTAACCAGTGCAGGGATGAGGTGAAGGGGGAGTGGGGGGGATGGGGAGGGGGAGTGGAGGAGGAAGGGTGAGCAAGAACTATTATAAAGTGGCAAAAGAGAAGTGAAGAAAATGGGGAATAAAACAGATAGAAATACAAAAAAGCTAGAAAAAGAAGAAGAATAAATTGTGAAAAAACAAATAGGCAAAATCAAGACAAAGAATAATACTAATAATACAACTACAGAGGAAAGAATCATTAATAGAAAGAAAAAAGAAAGAAAGAAAGAGAAAAAAAATGAACAGAGAAGGAAAAGAAAAAATAAGGTACAAGGAATCGAGAGAGAGAGAGAGAGAGAGAGAGAGAGAGAGAGAGAGAGAGAGAGAGAAGAGAGAAAGAGGGAGAGAGAGATAGAGAGAGAGAGAGAAAGAAAAAAGATAAATAAAAAAATAAAGAGGAAGAAAAAGATACAAAGAGGAAAAGAGAGAAAGGGAAAAAATAAGTTAAAGAGAATGAGAGAGAGAGAAAGAGAGAGAGAGAGAGAGAGAGAGAGAGAGAGAGAGATAGAGATACAAAGAGAAAGAGAGTAAAGAAGGAGAGAGAGAGAGAGAAAGAAAGAAAGAAAGAGAAAGACAAAAAGATAGAAAGGAAAAAAAAAAAGAACAGAAAGAAGAGAAAAAGAAGTTAGTTATTCAATACCTCACGTTGCAAATCAGCTGTTCGTGCCCCCAGCGGCAGGCCCAGGAAGATGGCCATAATGTGTCTTTCTTGATTTAGAAAAGTTATTCTAATGTTACATGCCCACTTTGAGGCTACGAGACAAGAGGATAATAACCTTGAAATTTGCGGGGTTGGGGGTTAAGATGGGAGGGGGTTGGGGTGATGGGATGATGGGGTGAGGGGGTTGGGGGAGGGGGGTGAGGGAGAGAGAATGAGGTGGTGTTAGGGTTTTTGGGTAGGGTGGGGAGGGGAGGGGAGGGAGAGAGAGGTGAGAGGAGGGGAGCTGAGGGAAGGTAAGGGTAAGGGAGAGGAGGGGAGGGGAGGGGAGTAAAGGAGGAGGGGAAGGGA
>BOPN01001122.1:15000-25000 GCA_017312705.2 Penaeus japonicus | reverse complement strand
CATGCAACATCTATCTAAATGGTGTGCATAATTGTGTGTGGCTGTGTGCGTGTATGTCTGTGTGTAGATATGTATGTGTGCATACCTGTATATACGAGCGAATGTGAATATGTGTGGGGTCCATTTCCAAACATCCAGTAAATAGTTTTTAATGGAATACCGTGCTATTATCTAAACCCTGAACCCCTTTGTTAAAACTCCTTGATTTAACGTTAAGAGGCACAACATAAGAAAGTGCTATGTGCTATTTCCCTCATTATATAGTCTTTACCCGATTTAATGAGACTAAATCATAGGTTGAACCAGGTCATTATGTGCAATCCTTCGTTGCAATAGTATAAAGAAAATGACTCGTAGAAAAAAACACGAGGTCAGAGGTCAGCATCTTGAAGACGGAAGTGGCATTCAAGACCAATAGAATCATAAGTCTGAGATTCTAATACAAGAAGGGACCTGATATAATTTTTAATCTAATGGCTCGAAAAAAATAAATAAAAATAGAGATATAGCGAGGTATCTTTCAGTGTGCGTGTGGTAATTGTGTCGAGAAGCTTTTATCTATATCTGTATGAAAAAAAAGATTATATATTTAGAAATTTTGGGAGTAAAGTTAGACAAAAATAAGTAGAACAAAAAGAAGAAGAAGAGGAAGAGGAGGAAGAGGAGGGGGCTGATGAGAAAGAATGAGAATTAGAAGAGAGACAAAGAGATAGATAGATAGATAGATAGATAGATAGATAGAGAGAGAGAGAGAGAGATAGATAGATAGATAGATAGATAGATAGATAGATAGATAGAGAGAGAGAGAGCAGATCATCCAAAGACGAGAGATAAAGAGAGAGAGGGAGAGAAAGAGAGAGAAAGCAGTTCATCCAAAGACGAGAGATAAAGAGAGAGAAAGAAAGAGAGAGACACGTAACAAACCAACACAAATTAGAAAAAAAACTCTCCTTCTTTCTGCTCCATAAACACGGAGAATAACCAGGCTGGCACTCTGAAGACCGGAGTGAAATCTTAAACGAAATGTGTTGGAAAATAAACATCATCTTAGAACACAACACGTGCTAACGGGGAGAAGAGAGGGGGGGGAGGAGGGAGGGAGGGCGGGGTGAGAAGGAAAGGGATGGGGAGGATAAGTGGAAACACATGGGAAGGGGCGAAGAGCAAAAAGACGAGAAGGGAAGAGGAAAGAGATGAGTAAAGAAGAAGAGAAGGAGGAGGTGGAGGATAAGGAGGAAGAGAAATGGAAGGAGATGGAGGAGGAGAAGGAAGAGGAGGATGGAAAATGAGGAGGTGAAGGAAGAGAAGGATGGAGAAGAAGGAGAGGAGGAAAAGAAGGAGGAAGGAAGAAGGATGAGGAGGAAAGGAAAGAGGAAGGGAAAAGAGGATGAGGATGAGGAGGAAGGGGAGGGGGAGGAAGAAGAAGAAGAAAAAAGAAAGAAAGGGGAGGAAGAGGAAGGAGAACGAGAAGGAAGAATAGGAAGAGAGAGTGAAAATGTGGAATAACGAAGAGGAAGATGCGTAAGGAACGCGAAAAGAGGGGAAAGAGGGAAGGCAAAGGAAATGTATACTACACATCCTCACCCCCCCCAAAAAAAAAAAAAAAAAAAAAAAAAAAAAAAAAAAGTTACGTCACATGAGTTCCGTCGAAAGAGGGATTAAGGCCAAGGGAGAGAGGGAGGAAGGGGGGGTGGGGGCAGTAGAAGTTTCAGGGGGGTGGGGGGGTGGGGGTAAAAACAGGGGAATAGAGAGGAGGGAGGAGGACACTGGAGAGAGAGAGAGAGGAAGGGGGAGGGGGAGGGGGAGGGATGGAGGGGTAATAACAGGGGAATAGAAGGGAGGGACAAGGGGTTCACAGGGTAAGGAGGGGAGTGGGGGGAGTAGGGGGAGTGGGGGGAGGGGGGAGGGGGGAGAGGGGTTTCACAGGAGGGTCGAAACCTCGTCACGTTTGACAGTTTTTCAATTCGTGAAGTCTGTCCGGATATACCGTATCACCTTCCACCGTGACCGCCCGCCCGCCCACCCGCCCGTCAGGTGGGGGTGGGAGGGGGGGGGGGGAGGGGGATGGCTGGTAAGGGAGGGAGGAACACCCACCGTGGAATAGGGATAGAGGTGGAGGAGGGTAGGGGGGGAAGGGGGGGTGAGACAGGAGGTGTTCACTTGACTGACAAGGTGGGTGGGTGGTGTAAGATGTCTGGGGCTGGGAAATACTTGAGAAAAAATAGGGCTTATATATATATATAGTGTATATATATATAGTGTGTATATATATATATATATATATATATATATATATATATATATATATATATATATATATATATATACATATACATACATATATGTATGTATATGTATATATATATATATATATATATATATATATATATATATATATATATATATATATATATATATATATATGCGTGTGTGCGCATCAATGTATATATATATATATATATATATATATATATATATATATATATATATATATATACATATATATATATATATATATATATTTATATTTATATATATAATATATATATATATATATATATATATATATATATATATATATATATATATATATATATATATATATATATATAGAGAGAGAGAGAGAGAGAGAGAGAGAGAGAGAGAGAGAGAGAGAGAGAGAGAGAGAGAGAGAGAGAGAGAGAGAGAGAGAGAGAGAGAGAGAGAGAGAGACACATATATGTGTGTGTGTGTGTGTGATGATAATAAGAAACACACAAATATATATATATATATATATATATATATATATATATATATATATATATATATATATATATATATATACATATATATACACATATATGAATATCTATATAGATACATATATGTAGATACATAACATCATTACTACTATAATTATCACTTTAGTTTATATAATTGTTGCTCTCCTTATCCCTATAACTTATTACTATCATTACTATCATTATAACTATTATCATCATTAGTTTGTATCATTGCCATTATTATCATAATTATTGTTTTATCACTATTATTATCATTATCATAATAATTTTTGTCATTACTGTTATCATAATGTTTTTCATTTTTATAATTGTTATGATCATTATCATTATTATCATCATCATTATTATTATAATCATAATTACTATCGTCATCATGATTATCATCATTATCATCAAAGTTACTATTCGTAGTATTATCATTACTATTATCATCATCATTGATATGATAATATTTATTATCATCATTGCAGTTATTCTTAGGATTATCATTACTATCATTATCATAATTAATTTTATTATTATCGTTATCACTATCATTGTTACCGTTATTATTATTATTATTATTGTCATTCCTATTATTGTCATTGCTATTGTTATTATTAGCATAATTATTACCACGATAACTATTGTTGTTATCATTATCATCATTATTAACAACATTGTTATTATAATGTTAATTTATCATTAATTTATTATTATCATAATTATTATTGTCTTTTTAAATGTCCTATTAAATAAATAAATCTTTCCCACCAAAAATATGAAAACAAAAAGAACAAAGAACAACGACAACAGTGCAAAATAAAAAAACAAATAAATAAAATAAAGAAGACATTGACTATAAAGAAAGAAAAAAAGGAAAACAAAATAGCATCGTGTTGGCAAAGTCGGCACCGCCAATTTAACGGTCTTAATTTAAAATTTTCTTTCTATTTTCCCCTCAAGAATTTTCCTCTTTGGGGTTTTCAGATTTGTGGTACTTTTTGTTTTGTTTCTTTTTGTCTTGCCTTCATTTTTTTTTTTTTTTTTTTTTAACTTTGTCAGTTCGTGTCCAGGAATTAAAAAAAAAGTTTTGTTTGGTATTTTCAGTGGGAGTGAAGGGGATTAGAAAAAAGAACAGAGAGAGAAAGAGTGGGGAGGGAGGGAGAGAAAGAGAGAGAGAGAGAGAGAGAGAGAGAGAGAGAGAGAGAGAGAGAGAGAGAGAGAGAGAGAGAGAGAGAGAGAGAGAGAGAGAGAGAGAGAGACACACACACACACACACACACACACACACACACACACAGACACACACACACACACCAGAGTATCCCATACCCCGAAGCAGACAGCGCACCCAGTCGGCTCGAGGCTTCTTCGCGCACACACGCTTGGAATCACACATTCCTAACCCTCTACATAACCCCAACACAAACAATCCACAAACATTACACAACCTACACAAACAAAGCCCAAAGCCGGTTCATCCGAAGCGACAACAGAGTCTTCAAGAAAAGTAAACAAAACCTCGACTATAAACGGCGAAACCTGCCCTACAAAACGGACAGGTGACAGGAGGATTCTACCTGCTTCGAGATTAACCAGATCCTTTAGCGGTAGGATCGGCTGATAGTCATTTGAGTGAGACGTCCGTCGGGCGTCCCCTCTCCCCCCCCTCCCTCCCCCTCCTCCGTACCTTCCCCAATACCCCCACCCTTTCCCTTCCCCCTCCCCCTCTACTACCCCCTTCCTTTCCGTCTAAGACTCATTAAAGTCGACGATTAACTCGTTATGAATCGTACAATCATATGAGTGTTTCGTATCACGATCTGACTGCCGCTGGATGTCTATTTCCCTCTATCGTGGCGGATAATCGGCCTGTAAATACCCAGACCAACTCGGCTTTCCTTTCTTGACCGTATGAGTGCAGAGAAAGGGTTGAGGGAATAGCTTGCCTTTTGAGGTTTGGGGGTTGATAATGAGTCCATTATCTCGACTCTGTTCATCGTGGTATTAAGGTACAGGTTTTATTATGCAGATTAAGGTACGTGATATGTTGGAAAATCTAGTTAACTATGAGTTCATTTATTATTGTTCTTTATTAGAATAAAACATACATAAGGTCCTTCAAGTTGATAAAGATGACAAAAAAATAGATACATAATTTTTCTTTTCATTTCTTCAGATGAAAACTCCACAGGGTCCACCCAGCAGAAAAAAACAACATTACATAGAATTGATTTCTTGAAAAACGAGACCGTTTATCAATAAATCTATTTTGTGTACAGTAAGCTTTTCCTCTGTCATAGTACCAACTCAGTAAAGTGTTTTTTTTGTGCTTTTTTTTTACTAAGCATAGTCACATTATATCTTTCTTTATACCCCTACAAATAAAAAATCATATCTCTTTATACCCCTACAAATAAAAATTATATCTTTCTTTATATCCCTACAAATAAAAACTCTCTGTATCTAACATCTGATCGAATACATGACATGCTATCATCACTAAGCCCTCTCATTCTCGCTCGCTAAGGAATAGTGAATTCGCTATAGGAATGACGTAAGGGCGAAATGAGCGGCCATATAACAAAGCTAACGAATCGATATATTTTTCGCTTCGCTAAACGATATGAAGGAATTTATTTGCAACGTCTATTGATATATTCTGACTATTAATTTAATCCAGGGGAGGTGGGAAGCGGAGAGCCAGTAGGGGGTGGGAAGGGGTAGTTGTAGGGGGTGGGGAAGGAAGGTTGGGGGGGGGGGGAGAGTGGGAAGGAAAAGGGCGTGACAGTATAGAAGGGAGGGGTGGGGAAGGGGAGGGAAAGGGTGGGGGAGTAGAGAAGGGAGGAAGGGTGGGGGAGAAGGTAGGGAGGAAGGGGGTGAGGGAGAAGGGAAGGGGAGAACAGGAGTGGGGGAGAAGGTAGGGAGGAAGGGGGTGAGGGAGAAGGGAAGGGGAGATCAGGGGTGGGGGAGTAGAGAGGAGAGGAAAGAGGGGTGGGGAAGGGGAAGGAGAGCGATTGGGCGGGGGAGTTGAGGGAGGAGGAAGGGGGGGGGGGTAAAAGGAAGGGAGAGGAAAAAAGAAATGGGAGAGGGGAAGGGGAGGTGAGGATAGGTGGTGGGAAAGAAAAGGAAGATAAGGGTGAAGGGGGATAAGAAGAAGAAACGTGTGAAAGGGAAAGGCAGAGGACGATGGGAAAAAGAGGGATAAGGGGGGGGAGGAGGAGGAGGAGGTTAGAGGAGGTTAGAGGATGGGAGGGGGGGAGGAGGAGGTAGGGGTATAATTTCACGATATTTATAACTCGCTAATTGCAGCGGCTTAGCAAAAAAAACTATTAAGGATGATGAATGTGCCACTCCGGAGGTCCCCACGTGATAAATATTGGTCATTTATGTTGAAAATGTTTAATGTTGTAAAAGCATAGGAAAGCGATCCGTCAGAATAGGTGGGGCTAGGGGGAGGAAGAGGGGGAAGAGGAGGAGGGGGAAGAGGAGGAGGGGGAAGAGGAGAGGAGGAGGGGGGAGGGGGTGTATATATTCGCCTCTATGGTATTCGGGTGAGGGAGCAATGGGGCCCATACCTCACATGGGTGTTTATCCGTGTGTGCATATGTTCATGGTGGCTCTGTGTGTGTGTGTGAGGAGGAGGTCTGTGTGTGTGTGTGTGTGTGTTTGTGGATAAGGGGGGGGGGGAGGGAGGGATTTTGTGTGTGGGGAGATGTGTGTGTGTGTGTGTGTGTGTGTGTGTGTGTGTGTGTGTGTGTGTGTGTATGTATCTATGATTCTTTCTCTCTCTCTCTCTCTCTCTCTCTCTCTCCCTCTGTTTACAGGTGCGTGTGTCCGAACGCGCAGATCCATCGCAACAACGCATTCCTATACGTTCACATCCACCACACTAATGTCTCTTCGTGTAAGCATTAATCACGAAGAATTTAATTCTTTCCGTAGGCATATATCACAGAGAAGAGTGTCTGGGTGTGCCCATCTATTAAAATAAAACACCTGTGTGCATATCCATCACCGTGGCGATAATCCTCTATGTATGGGAAAGGGAGACGAACGGGCCGTGGGAAATGTATGGGTAAAAGTCTACGGAGGGGGAAAAAGATTTAAAATAAATAATAATAAAAAAAATGAAAAGAGGGAGTTGCAGTATCATGCACAGCACGCTCTGGAGAAGACACGATTTTTTCAGATATTGCAGATTTGGAATAAAATCGACGAAGAAGACAAATAATGAAAACATGATAAGAAAAACAAAAAAAAAAAGAACAAAGAAAAAAGAAAAGAAGAGGAAGAAAAAAAAAAATATGATAAGGAAGCTCACACCCCTTCCCGCAGCCTCCTCCCCCTTCTCCCTAACGAGACACAGTCAATTCCCTCGAGACTTCGCCGGCAACGCGTCCTCCAGGTGCGTCTCGTCAGTCTCGTGGCATCTCGCGTAATCTCGCTAATGCTCGTGCATCATGGCCGCCTCCGCACACTCATCTGTCTTCGTCCTTGCCCGCCCTTACACTCACGCCCGCGCCCTTATAAGGTTGCTGACCGCGGGAGCTGCTGTTGTTAGAGGCCCTGCGAAAGCCAGAGGCGGAGACCGCATGTGTTTGAGATGCTGGTGAGCTTTTAGATATGAGGCGGAGATAGAGAGAGAGATAAGGAACGGTGCGTGATGGCGTTCCGGTAGCCTGGATCCCCAAGCGAAGGGAATTTCTGAAGGGCAGATTTTAAAAGTTGATTTTGCTCCGATGATTACGTTTGGGAGTTTTCATTAGGTCGTTTATTAATTCGTTAAAAAAGAGGTAGAGGTTTTGTTTCTTTGTTTCGTTCCTGATGTTGTATCTTTCAGTGAACTAAAACGTAATTATGTATGAAAAAGAAAGGGAGAGAGAGAGATTGATAGAGAGAGAGAGAGATAGAGCGAGAGAGAGAGAAAGCAACATCAAAACAGAAAGCGAAAGAGGAAAAGAGAAAGAGAGAGAGAGAGAGAGCAAAACAGAAATATAAATTAAAACAAAACAAAACAAAGAGAGCGAAACCAAAAAATAAAGAAATAAACAAAACAAAAGAATACAAAAAAACAACAACAACAACAGCAAAAAGAACACAAATATGGTAAGCATCGCAAAGAAAGAAAGAAAGAAAAAAAAAGAAAGAAAAAGAAAACACACCCACTCTGTTCTTGCTACAACTCCCTCCGTATTTACTCATGATATCTGAGACAAACACTTTCTTAGCGTCTGTCTCACTCTCTCTCCCCCCCCCCTCTCCCCCTCCCCCGTGTTCTCTTCACCTCGTCAGCATACATCTTGGTGAACACTTATCTTGTCTTGGTGTTTTTTGTTCTTCTCTTGACTTCTGTTTGGTTGTATTTCTCTGTCTCCGTCTGTTTGTGCGGCTGTCTGTATATGTATATGCTCTCTTTCCCCTATCTTAGTTTGCTTCTCTTTGGCTCTCACTTCTCTCTCTGTTTCTGTCTGTTTGTCTCTCTGTCTGTCTGTCAGCCTCTCTCTGTCTCTCTCTCTCTCTGTCTCTGTCTCTGTCTATTTGTCTCTCTCTCTGTCTCTCAGTCTCTCTCTGTCTGTCTGTTTGTCTCTCTCTCTGTCTGTCTGTCAGTCTCTCTCTCTCTCTCTCTCTCTCTCTCTCTCTCTCTCTCTCTCTCTCTCTCTCTCTCTCTCCCTCTCATACACACACACACACATACATACATACCCTTAGAATATACCATTGCTATTAAGAATTAGCATAAAAAAAATTTCCCTGTTAACCGTCCGTTGTTTTCGTTAATTGATATGAAGAATTGGACAGATTTACAGACATATAAGAAGTGATTCATGTTTTACCAAAAACATTGCTAATATTTGTAGAAATGATAAGATTAGTGAAGATTGTACCTCATTTGTTGCATCAAATCATGTCTGTTGCACAAGAGACGGCATGCTATCCTTCGCTCTTGCAGCAAAACAAAATATTTACCGAGAATCTTTTATGTTAATATTTTTGTTCTTCTTTATATGTGGACTGAATATAAACACATTCCTCGTGAATATAGTGAGTGATACATCTTCATCACTTTTTCTCTCTCTATCTGTTCATCTCTCTCTTTCTCTCCTTCTCTCTCTCTCTTTCTCCTTCTCTAACTCTTTCTCTCTCTTTCTCTCTCTCTCTCTCTCTCTCTCTCTCTCTCTCTCTCTCTCTCTTTCTCTCCTTCTCACTCTCTCTCCCTCCCCCCCCTCTCTCTCTCATCTCCCTCTCTTTCACATTCTATCTTTTCGTTTGCTCTATTCCCTCTTTTTTCCTGGTCTGTTTCCATGATTAACACTAATTTAATCTTCTTTGCATATCTGGCTTGTCACTTCTCGTCATTCAGCTGTCACTTAATTACCAATTACACTAATAACTGTAATGGGGACTAATTACTGTCTTCATTTTTTGGACATTTCCTGTATATTCATTCGCTTGTTATCTTTATTTATTTGTTTGTCTGTTTATTTTTCTATTTATTCGTTTATTATTTATCATCTATATCTAATCCATCCTGTATTATACACCCTCACACTATCAATATTTAGTTATAAAATTTACACATCAATATCGCTAATACTTACTTCATATCATTCTGTGTTATCTAACTCCTATTTGTACAACATAACGATGATAATAATGATAATAATAATAATAAGAAAAACCGTTGTAATGAATGAAATAACGTGTTTTGAATTCAAATTCGAATCTCTGTCTCTCGCCTTAAGAAATGGCCCAGAATCCGTGGCCACAGTCCGCATTCCTTTGTCACATAATCTCATTCTCTCCCATTTCCCTCTCTCCCCCTCTCTCCCTCCTTCTCTCTCCCCCTTCTCCCCCTCCTTCTCTCTCCCTCTCCCCCTTCTCCCCCTCCTTCTCTCCCCCTCCCCCCCTCCTTCTCTCTCCCTCTCTCCCTCTCCCCTTCCTTCTCTCCCCCTCTCCCCCTCCTTCTCTCTCCCTCTCCCCCTTCTCCCCCTCCTTCTCTCTCCCTCTCCCCCTCCTTCTCTCCCCCTCCTTCTCTCTCCCTCTCCCCCTCCTTCTCTCTCCCTCTCCCCCTTCCTCCTCTCTCCTTCTCCCCCTCCTTCTCTCCCCTTCTCCCTCTCCCCCTTCCCCCCCTCCTTCTCCCCTCTCCTTCTTTTTCCCTCTCCCCCTCTCACCCATAGAAGAGATATGCATCTAGAACCTTCCACTCCACCTGCCCCTTTTTCTTCTTC
>BOPN01001121.1:327500-344537 GCA_017312705.2 Penaeus japonicus | reverse complement strand
AAACCGCTCACAGATGGTAAGAATTAGTTCAAAACAAACAAACAATCTATCATTGTCAACGAGTGGTTAGAATTATTAACGTGGAATGGATTCCTTTAGGAGGCAGGGGAAAGGAATAACACTCCTCCTGAAGGCTGTAGGATGTATTCTCACTCGCCGGACGATATATATTCTAGAGTCTGCATACGAAAAAAGGTTGAGAAACAAGAACGGAGAAGTACAGTTTAAAAAGAAAAAGAAATAAGAAATACAAGACAGACGCAAGGAAAAAGAAAGAGAGGAACGAATTCCCATGGGCGATTTCCTCGACCGGCTCTTCATTTCCCGTGCAAGCAATGTTGACGACGCAACGCGAATGTCAGAATGCTTGCAATCTTGCCGAACCTCTGACACACGTACCCGCCGCTCGTTCAACCGGCCGCGATTTCTCCTGCTTTAACTTTACGATTATTACTTACACGCCATTAACCTAATCTTATTTTTTTCCCTCTTTCTCTCTCTTTGGCAGTCGTCGTAACTTCTTTGATAATTATTCTGCCTTTTCCCGAAGTCTAAATAACTCCACCTGATCCCAGTTCGTTCCACCTTGTCCCGATAGCCAGTCTTTGCATTTATTAAGCTTTATTTATGCTCGCTTTCCGATATGCCTCCTCGTATAATCCCTCGCCCCCTTACTTCTTCCCTTTTTCTTCTTCTTCCTTCCTACTCTTTATCTCCTCATTCTTCTTTCTCTTTCATCCCCTTCCTTCTTCTACTTCTTTTCTTCCTCTTCCTCCTTCTTCTTATCCTCCCCTTCTCCTCCTCCCGCTTCTTCTTCTTCTTGCCCCTCCCCCCGTCTCCCCCTCTTCTTCTTCTTCTAATTCTTCCTCTTCTCCTCCTACTCTTTCTTCTCCTAAGCCCAACTTCTTCGCCAATTCACCTCTTGAGAGCCGGCCGCAATTCCTGCAAAACTACACGCTAACGACGCAATTACAACCTCCCTCATTACCACATTCTCATTACGGCAGATAAGGTAATAGGCGCGGGAGGGAAAGGAGCAGGTGGGGAGAAGAAGGATAAAGAGGGGAATATAAGGAGGGGGAGAGAAAGAAAAGCAAGAAGAAGGGGAGGGGGATAAGGTTGGGAGGTAGGGGGGAAAGGAGCAGGACTAGGAGGTGGGAGAAGAAGGATACAGAGGGGAATGTGAGGGTGGGAGGAGGAGGAGAGAAATAAATGCAAGAAGAGGAGGGGAATAAGGTTGGGAGGTGGGAGAGATAGGAAGGGGGTGGGAGAAGAAGGATGAAGAAGGGAATATAGGTGGGAGGAGGGTGAAGAGAAATAGTAGCAAGAAAAAGGGGGGTTAAGTTTGATAGGTAGGGAAAGAGGAGAAGAGGAGGAGGATGAAGGGGAAATGAGGTTGGGAGGTGGGGGAAACTGGGAGGATGAGGAGGAGGAGGGAAATGAAGAGTAGGGGGTGGAGGAAAAGAGGACGAGGAGGAAGAAAGAGGGAGATGACAAGTGGAGCAGAAGGAGGAAGATGCAAAAGAGCTTAGGGGATCTATCTTTGCGAGCCGCTAATACGGTTTAACGACAAGCTGAGATCCTTCGCCAATATCCGATAGGATCCTAAGGCATCCGTGTGTGTGTATGTGTGTGTGTGTGTGTGTGTGTGTGTGTGTGTGTGTGTGTGTGTGTGTGTGTGTGTGTGTGTGTGTGTGTGTGTGTGTGTGTGTGTGTGTGTGTGTGTGTGTGTGTGTGTGTGTGTGTGTGTGTGTGTGTGTGTGTGTGTGTGTGTGTGTGTTTATGCATTTGCTTGCACCTTCATGCATGCCTGTGCGTTTGTACAATACATATGATTTAATTTTTCATGCCGTTACCTTATTTAGCCTAGCACTGAGCACACGCATTGAACAACCTAGTTAATCAGCCGTGTTACTGGAACTTAATTCCTTCCCCTTCCCGCGTCGCTCATCGCAGTAATCTCTCTCTAAAAGCCGGATCTACAGCAACAGGCGATAAAACAAGCGAATGATCTGTGGGGGAAGCGTGGCCGCAGCTAAATCGAATTATGACGATTCGGTTGTATCACCGCTCTACCGCGTCTTCACATCTCGCCAGAGCTACGAATGCGCACATTACAAAAGCAATAACAAGCACAGTGGCACGCACAATCACAAAGGCAATCATGCTCACACGAGGAAATAATACAAACAGCTGAAGAAGCTTCCTCTACCCGCATCTTCAAATCCCGGATGACAACTTCGATCTGATCGAGCTCGTCTCAGCCAATCTTCCTTGAACACAATCTCGACGCCGAGCATGCAATTGCACAAGCAACTAAAGGGGATTTAGTCTCAAGAAGGCTGAAAGCCTCCCATCAACCTCCTTTCCCAAAGCTCTCTCTTTCCTCTTCCCCTCCCCCTCTCCTTCAGAGGATACCCACCTCTTCCCCTCTCCTCTAGAGGCCCCCAACCCCCAACACGTCCCTCTCCCTTCCCCTCTCCTCCAGAAGGACCCGTCCCCACCACTTCCCTCCACCTCCCCTCTCCTCCCCCTACAGCCCCTCTCCCCTTCCCTCTCATCACCTCTGAGTGCATTACCCAGGACGGCCTCATCGGCACCTTAAACGACTTGAGTAAAACATGAGTGGAATATTGCTTGCCTTCTCTCCGTATTGCCTCTCTTATCGCTTCCTAATACTAGCTAGTCGTACTCTCTCTTTCTCTCTTTAATTTGCTTTCTTTCTTTCTTTCTGACTTCTCTTTTTTCTACTTTTTCTATCTCTTTCTTTCCCATCTTTCTCATTCTCTCTCCCTCTCCGTTTTGTTACATGCCTCTATTCCTTCTCCTATCTTCATCTGACTGCTTCAACCGCAAATTCCATGTCTAATCTAACAGGTGTTCCAGATTGGCGTCCTTGTATCAACAGTGTCGTTATCTGTTCGACTGTTGTTCCCTTAATCATTACCTGTTCTCGCCGGTGCTATTTCCATTTCCTGCGTGATCTTGTATCTCGCGCTATTGGAACAGCAAGTGTGTAGGTAGTGCTCACGACCTTTGTATTATTGGATTAAGCATGACCTTGATGCCACTTTTTTTAGCACTGATCTTAGAACATCTTGCGAAACATGCTTGATTAACACATAATCAAAGGAAAAGGAATCCCATTAGCATTCAATACACCATATTGTGACCCTCATTCTCTCTTCCCCAGAATATCAAGGACTGCTTTTGAATGGCGCCTCTCTCTGGCACTCCCCGCTGTGAATGCCACCAACGCCGTGTGAATGGCGCTTCCAACGACAAGAATGCATATATGCATACATACATATATGTATATATGTGTACACACACAAACACACAAACACACACACACACACATATATATACATACACACACACACACACACACACACACACACACACGTACAGTCGTACACACACGCATGCACTGACACACACACACACACACACAAACACTCCTAAATACGAAATGCTGTCGAGGACAAACAACACCGACTGTTTAATGTGCAGAAAAATAAAGATAATTAGTTTGAAGACCTTTTGAGCGACCTAGATGGCAGCACAAGACTCAATGGGCCACAGTCAACATTCCCTCAAAGAGATAGTGAGACTGGGGGCGTATATATATGTGTGTGTGTGTGTGTGTGTGTGTGTGTGTGTGTGTGTGTGTGTGTGTGTGTGTGTGTGTGTGTATGTGTATGTGTGTGTATGTATATATATATATGAATATATATATATATATATATATATATATATATATATATATATATATATATATATATATGTATATATATATATATATATATATATATATATATATATGTAAATATATATATATATATATATATATATACATATATATATATATATATATATATATATATATATATATATATATACATACACATATATATATATATATATATATATATATATATATATATATATATATATATATATATATGTATGTATATATATATATATATATATATATATATATATATATATATATATATATAGAGAGAGAGAGAGAGAGAGAGAGAGAGAGAGAGAGAGAGAGGGAGAGAGAGAGAGATAACGTCACATTTATTGACATCACTTCTATTCTAAATGGAAACTTTCAAAGGCAATCTTGAACTCTTGGGATCCGCTCTGCAAATCAATCAGAGATAAGCGATTCATCAGAGAGCCTAATGCTCTCTGACGGGGTCGACCTGTCCTTCTAATTACGAAGGCGCAACGACATGACCTGATCTCTCTAGTCGCACCGACCATTCATTCGGAAGTAATTTATGCTAATGATTAATAAGAACACACAAGATTTAAAAAATCAGCTTCACGATGCTGATGCATTCGGCCTTGACTTACGACGCGAGCGAGTCTGTGTAGAGTTATGTAGTGAAATGTGGATAATACACCCGTAGATTTACTGAAAATACTCAGTTACTGAATAACACTAAAAATTTAATTTTCGACGTTTTTCAGACAACGGCTACTGTTGCCATTCCCAAGCACTCATTATCCACTTACCTTAAAATCTAGAACAGGATTGCTCTCTCTGATGTGACTACATGACCCTATTAGCTGAAATTTTAACAAAAAAGAAGCTAAAATGTCTGAACTGGCGTTTAATAACGTAAATGGCATTTTTTTTTTTTTTTACATTTGTACATTACCCAAACTAATCCGTGTCTATGGTCTCCCACGTTAGGGGCCACTGCACAAGAACAATATAAGACACAACTATCAGATAAAAACAAAATTATCCTATGGTAACATTGCTGGTAGCAAATATCCTAATGAGATATTATTCCAAGACGAACATTCATTAAGAGAACTCATTATCAGGTGTCACAGGGATCTTCCCGAGAAGGGAAACATATCTTATGACTAAGATAAAATGGCCTCCTTAGCCATCTCTTAATCATCTCATGCACCCTTGTGTCGCTCAACTGAAACGAACGAAACGAGTGAGCGATACGGGAAGTCTCGAAGAGCAAATACAAAGAAATGGCCAACCTAGGAGGATATTCTTGTGGTTAATTCCATTTCCATGCGCTTTCCTCCCTTCTCCTGCCTCCTCACCTGCTTATTTTCAACTTAATCACCCTGGATCTCAGTCCGCGCCGAGTTTATTATTGGAGATTTGCAAGGCAACTTCTTGGCGGGGAAACTTGGGCGAGAGGAAGTAATCTCGCGACAACAATATAGTCGACCCGAGCATCATAGACTGAGGCTCTCGCTCTCGCTCTCTCTCACTCTTGCTCTCTCTCTCTCATTCTCTGCCCCTCTTGAAAATAATTAACAACCCTGAACAATGTACGTCTAGCAAAGAGAAAAGAAGATAGAGATTTTGTGCATATTCGTAAGAGAGAATTATATATAGATAAAGGCAGAGTGTAATCGTGTATATGTGTGTGCGAGAGAGAGGGGTAGAGGGAGGGAGGGAGAAAGATAGAGAGAAAGAGAGAGAAAGATAGAGATAGAGAGGGGGGGGGGGGGAGAGAGTGAGAGAGAATGAGAGAGAGAGAGAGAGAGAGAGAGAGAGATAGAGAGAGGTCAAATTGCCGCCCAGTCAAGAGCCAGTGCATGTTACAGGCACAGAGGTCTACACAATCGATGGCACGACTGGTCCCCGTAGCTCAGAGTGGCACAGTACATAGCGAGAGGACACCAATATAAACATGAAAGCCTCTCAAATGTGATGGCGGAGTAAATAAACACGCGTGAATTAACGACAGTGAAAATACTTTCAAAACTGTTCAATCTCATTCGTTCTCGCCTTATATAATTTTATAATATAAATAATTTACCATATTATATGCATATATATATATATATATATATATATATATATATATATATATATATATATATATATATATATATATATATACACACACATTTTTTATACTATTGCAATATGGAGTATAATCTCATAACATGACATGCCTCTTTATGTTCAAGCACTGGTTTCCTAAACCGAGTTTTGCATAACATTCACTCTTTCTGCGAAGCAATGTTGCAAAAACCGATTTCCCGATTTGGCTACAGGTTCATTCAACCAACTTTCAATCTTCTGAACAAATCTATGCCGAATGTGGGTTTATATAATTTCTCGCCAATTGCTGCCAAATAGAATTTCCCCCCAACACTCGAATCCTGATTGCATGCCAGCTGATGATTTTAAAAACACAAACACAGTTCCACAACCTTTGAAGAAGGAAGTGATCTTCAGCTTTACATTTTCCTTCAGCTTTGGTAATACAAACACACTCCTTACATTCCCGACATCAAAATCTTAGTCTCGTAATTTTGCGCCTAGCGGTATTAAACCCTTTTTTGGGAGGCACCTTCATAACAAAAGAGAAAGTTTATGAAGTTACGACACACAGAGTAAATGCAAGAGGCTATAACACAGGAAGTAAGAGGGGAGATAATATGGCTATGAGGTGGAGGAAATTACGAAAATAAGCAAGATGTATATTTTTCCATAATGATCATTACGGCTCAATGAGGCGAACAAAAATCGAAATAGAAATAAAAAAAAAAACGACGTGGATAAAAAAAAAGGAGTAAAGACATGAAGAAAACATCCTAGGAGAAGATAAAAATACGAAAATGGATATCACGGGAGAAACGAAGGAAATACAATAAGAGACAGAGAGAGAGAGAGAAAAAAAACTAAAACAAGAAATGAGAAGAAACACTTTGATCGCCAAAGAACACAGAGAGGCAAAAAAGTGCCACAGGAAAGGTAGGTGAACCTGCGTCGAGGAATCATCACAGCTCAAGTAAAGCGGCCCTTTTGTGTCGAGGTCCTGGCCACTGATGCCGCCTGGTGACGCCCGCCGCTCGTTGCCATGACGACCACGAGAGAGTCATCACCCTTGCAAGCCCTCTTTCCCCTCTCTCTCCAGGTCTCTCTCTCTCTCTCTCTCTCTCTCTCTCTCTCTCTCTCTATCTGCCTCTCTGACTATCTCCTCGTCTATTTCTGTATCTGTCTGCCTCTCTCTATCTGCCTTGCTATCTCAGTATCTGCTTGTCGATTTTCGTCTCTCTCTCTCTCTCTCTCTCTCTCTCACTCTCTGCCTCTCTGACTATCTGCTCGTCTATTTCTGTATCTGTCTGCCTCTCTCTTTCTGCCTCGCTATCTCATTATCTGCTTGTCGATTTTCATCTCTCTCTCTCTCTCTCTCTCTCTCTCTCTCTCTCTCTCTCTATCTATATATCTTCCTCACCCCATATCACCCCCTCTTCTTCCTTCTGCCACTGCATTGCTTACGGAAACCAGAAATCACTTGCAAATCTAATTAAAAGCTCCAACATTGTTTTCGCACACTTCCAGAAACCTTGTGAAGAACGTGACGTATACACAAACAAAGGCCTACTAACGAAATATGAAGAGAGAAAAAACGAGAATAAAAAAGTCGAAAGCTTCGCATGTGATGTCAACCAGTCACCCAGTCGCCCGCACGAAGTCTTTACGCAAGCAATTAAAACAAGAGCGTCCATAAAATATGCACCGTTTTATAGCCTTTCGCCTGAGGGGACACAGATATTTAGATTAAGCAGACAGATAAATAAATAGCAAAAATGCTAAGTAGACAGACAGATAGATAAAAAAAATGTCAAGCAGACAGACAAAAAGATGGAAAAATGCTAAATCGACTAAGTAGGCAGACAAGATAGATAGGTGATAAAAAAAGAAAAAGAAAGAAAAAAAAAGACTAATAGACAGGAAAATGAAAATCAGACAGACAAACATTGAAATATCATCAGAAAAATAGTAACATAACTCGTCCGTTATGTTGTTGCCTGATACTCTGACAACACTTAACGTCAGACGCACTCTCCCCTCAGTCTTCGAGAACACAACGCAACCTCGCTGAAATGTGGACGAATAAACACAGGAAGGAGATGATAAAGGATGTGGAGAGAGAGGGAAAGAGTAGGAAGCAGGGAGGGAGGGAATGAAGGAGGGAGAGAGCACAAACATGACACAAAGGAGGGGAAAAAGGAGTATAAGAAACAGGGAGAAAGAAAGAAAATCGAACGGAATAAAAAAAAATAGAAACAGTCATACTAAAGAAGGGTAATTAAGAATAAAAAAAATACTTGAATAAAAAAAACGTAAAACAAAGGGTAAGAATAGACGGTAAATAAAGGAAGAATTAAGGAAAGAGGGAGAGAAAGAGGAAGGCAAACGCGTAAATGATTTAGAAGGATGGAGAGAAATAGGAGCTAAAAAAAGGAAATTTGAGGGGAAAATAATGGGGAGAAAGAAGCAAGGAAGCGAAGTAGAGTCAGAATAATTCAATATAAATAATGTAGTGCTCGAAATACGATGCTAAACCGATGATGCTAATAATAATTACGTAGGATATTAATAAAATTATTCAAGAAGATTTACAATTTCCCTTGTTACTCTTAAGCTTGCCTCAACTTAAAAAGAAAAAAATAAAGCAGTTTCCGTCACAAAACAGAAAAAAAACGGTTTCTCATGGTGACAAGACCCATTAGTAAGAAATATACAAATAAAAGTACGCAAATAAACAAACAAACAAAGAAAAGTGTCCTGTGGTGTCTCAGCCCCTTTTATTACCACGAAAGGCAGAGGAGACTAGCCCTTAATCTTAAGAGCTCACAAGGTCGAAATCTCCGTAATACCAGTCGCCTGATGGGATTTATATGAGGTAAATGGAGTAAAATGGAGAAGAATTTGATGATGAAGAATGCATGTATATGTACGTTAAACAAACAAACAAACATATAGACACACATTTTATATATATATATATATACATATATATATACATATATGCATATATATATATATATATATATATATATATATATATATATTTATATATATATATATATATATATACATATATATAAATATATATATATATATGTATATATATATATATATATATATATATATATATATATATATATATATATATATATATATATATATATATATTCACCACACACACATACATATGGATAAAAATCACTGAACAAATGACGTACATACAAAAACGGCAATTCACGTCATTGAAAAAAAATCAGAAAACAAAGACTAAAAGACTAAAAAAAAATAATAATAAAAATAATAATGATAATAATAATAACCACAACAAAATCTCACCAAATGATCCCACAGCACTACCGGGACGCCGCCACCATCCAAACCTCATCTCCCCATCCCCCCCCTCCATCTCGACCCCCACCCCCCTACCCCCCTCCCGCAAAGTCCCACAGTACCTGCACATTCTCTCCCTCCGGAACCAATCCATACCCTCAGCCAGCCACGTCGAGCCACGCCACACTCAACATGTATCTGTTGCTCTACTCACGCTGCACTCTTGTTTACCAACATTTCCCAGTGCACATGACAGTCCTAATTGACAACGCGTGTAGCTGTTGGCAATGATAAACAATGAGCGTGGCTGTTGTCATCATGCTGGTATCGGGGACAGCAGAAGAATTCAGCGAGGCAAGAAGGGCTCTTTCGATTGTCGAGGCGATTTCTATTGTAAGTGTGTTTGTTTTTGTGCGTGTGAGCGAGTGAGAGAAAGAGAGAGAAAGAGAAAGAGAAAGAAAGAGAAAGAGAGAGAGAGATAGAAATATATGTATGTGTATGTGTGTGTGTGTGTGTGTGTGTGTGTGTGTGTGTGTGTGTGTGTGTGTGTGTGTGTGTGTGTGTGTGTGAGAGAGAGAGAGAGAGAGAGAGAGAGAGAGAGAGAGAGAGAGAGAGAGAGAGAGAGAGAGAGAGAGAGAGAGAGAGAGAGAGAGAAAGAGCGAAAGGACAAATCACACCAAGGAAGTGATCGAAGCCCGTGAAGTGAAAGCAGATCCATTACAATAGTGGACAGCGAATGGCTCCCACCCCCCCTTCCCTCCCTCAACACACCTTCCCCCTCCTCCACTGGCCGCCCCTCCCTCGCGGCAGTTCCATAAATTTTGAAGTGAGTTCCAACGCCTCCCCAAACCCCCAACCCCAGCCCCTCCACCCCACCCCTAAACATCAATTCAACCCGAAAGCCAACTAACTCGCTCAGCCAGTTTGCAAGCACTTCGCATGCAAGCAATTGAGCCAGACAGAAGCTGCATTCTGAGCGACTCGCCCCGCTAACACACACACAAACTAGGTAATTAGCCGGTCAACTGATTACTATGTTAATCAACCACCCATTCTAGCCACCGCAGACAACCCCCCCCCCCCCCCCTGCGCGAGATCTAAGCCAGCTCGGAATTCCGGGCACTTCTTCACCTCTAACCTCGTCATGAGAACTTTACTTCACAACCTTTCCGAAACCTCATCAGCTCCCCACTCACCCCCATTTTCCTCCCTCCCCATCCTACCCCCATTTTCCTAGCCGCCAACTCCCCTGATTTACCCAAACGGCCCCCAAACTTTCTTTATCGCCGCCCGCAGATGCCGCCGTGTGCAGCGATGCTGATGCATGAGCGGAGGAGGGTAGGGAGGGGAAGGGGGGCAAGGGAGAGGGAGGGGGAAGAGGGTCAAGAAGGATGCTATTATCATCCGAGTTTCTTCAGCGCTTTCTCGTTTTACTCACTCTTCTATTTTCTCTCTTTTAGTTTACGCAATATTCACCAACACACACATGTATGTGTATATATATACATATACATATATACATACATACATATATATACATATATATATATATATATCTGTGTGTGTGTGTGTGTGTGTGTGTGTGTGTGTGTGTGTGTGTGTGTGTGTGTGTGTGTGTGTGTGTGTGTGTGTGTGTGTGTGTGAACAACTGCACACACATGAAGAAACGAAAACGCCCCGACGCCGCTCCTTCCGGAAAAGACAACACCAAACGCCGAAACAAGAGCAAAAAGCAACCTCGGACGCGACCCTCTCCACCTTCCTCCCGCCTCTCCCCTCCCCGAGTATGAACGAATGCGTAAGCAAACACAGCAGATCCTGTAAACAACTTCCTGAAGGAGGGGGCGGAGAGGGGGGTGGGGAAGGGGAGAGGGGAGGGGCGGAGGGAGATAACAAGCCATTGGTGGTTACACATGTCTCGGGGAGCGGCCATTAGGCTCTTAGTAGGTCCTTAGGAGGGCGGGAGGGGAGAGGAAGGTGAGAGAGAGATAGAAGAGGGGGATGAGGAGATGAGGGGAGAGGGGGGTCAGGGGGAGAGGAGGAGGAGAAAGGAGATAGGGGAGGTGGGTGGATCAGAGGGGACAGGAGAGAGGGAGGAGGAGGGGGTGAGAGGGGACAGGAGAGAGGGAGGAGGAGGGGGTGAGAGGGGACAGGAGAGAGGGAGGAGGAGGAGGTCAGAGGAGAGAGGGAGAGGAGAGGAGGGGGTCAGAGGGGAGAAGGGGAGAAGGGGGGAAGGGGGAGAGGAGAGAGGGGAAGGAATCTCTTGTACGCGACGAGAGAAGTGGGTCAAGGGTGTACGTCTCCGAGAGAGAGAGAGAGAAAAAAAAAAAAAATACACAATAACAGAAAGAATTCGTCGTCTGCATTGTGTTAACAAAATCAACTTTGATGACGGTCGTGGCTTTATATAAAACATGAAAAGAAAAGAGCATTGGTCAAGATATTGGTTATACAAATATTCGCAATAATAGTTTGTGTGCAGCAAAGGGACTTGGTAATAATAATTATTATTATTATTCTTACCATCATTATTATCTTACAAAGAAATATATAACTAAATATGATTAACCTCTAATCTTCAAAGTAAGACGACCGTATAGAAAGCGATTCAAGCAACGGCTGCCACGATTTTTTATTTCATATAATTACACATTTCGAGCGTCGATCACTTTCTTGATGTGATTTACTCTCTCTCTCTCTATTTATCTTTCTCTCTCTCTCCCCCTCTCTCTCTATCTATCTATCTTTCTTTCTTTCTCTTTCTCTCTCTCTCTCTCTCTCTCTCTCTCTCCCCCTCCCTCTCCCCCCCCACCGCCCACGAAGGCAAGAGCTCCGTGACGACCGCGCGCCGACCTTCCGATCCTCTCCAGGGCCTTGAGGAGGATTCAAGGCGTTCTCCAACCCCACACAGAATCATCTTCACAAAATGGATCGTTCCTCTTTGTCTTTTTTCGTGGTCTTGGGAGTTTTCTTCTTCTTTTTCTGTTCTCTTTATTATCTTTTTGGTTTGTTAATTTTGTGTTTTATTTTTCTTCTTCTATTTTTCTATTGATTTATTTATATTATTTTTCTATCGTTTAAAAAGGTTACTTAGGTGATGCATTATATAAATTGTCTTCTTCGTTTTCTACTTTTATTTTCTTCTTATTTCCTCTTTCAATTTCTCTGTCTCTTTTTTTTCTTTCTTCGTGAGAATGTGTGGGTACATTTTTTTTTGTACGTGTGATTGTGTGTGTGTGTAATTGTGTGTGTGTGAGTGATTGTGTGTGTGTGTGTGTGTGTGTGTGTGTGTGTGTGTGTGTGTGTGTGTGTGTGTGTGTGTGTGTGTGTGTGTGTGTGTGTGTGTGTGTGTGTGTATGTGTGTGCCGGGTAATATCCCATCTCTATTCCTTTCTTCCCTTTCAGATGAGACCCGACCGAGACCCCAAATACTTTTCCGATAAGGTTGGCTTTTACACATAATATATATCTGCCAATCGACCTTTTGATCTTCGTTCCAACTGATGAAAATTTACGAGATGCGAATCGGTCTTCCTGGAATGGCCAAAAGACCAACGGTTCGTGTGTCATTGTGTATGTCTGTGTGTGTGTGTATGTGTGTGTGTGTGTGTGTGTGTGTGTGTGTGTGTGTGTGTGTGTGTGTGAGTGTGTGTAATGTATATATATATATATATATATATATATATATATGTGTGTGTGTGTGTGTGTGTGTAAGCGTGTATGCATTTATATATTCGCTACCTAGAGACAAGAAAACATACAGGAAGAATACAATTAAAAAACATGATAAAAAAAACAATAACAAAAAGATACAACAGAACGGGATGTCCAAACGACAGCTGGCGATACACCGATCCATCACTGGGAAGACATCTGTGGCAGGTATCGAGGCGAGACAGATGGCAGAGGCAAGTGCGCTGACAGGTGCTTAAGAAAGGCCGTCAAGCCTGGCAGTCAAGGTTATCCAGGTGAGAGGCCTCGGAGGTGCAGGTGTCAAGGCAGGACAGGTGACGGACAGGTGTGTAGAGAAAGGGTAGCGTTGGAGGTTGACTGTGCAATCAATCAAATGTAAGCAGAGCAAGAGGAGGTTCCCCTCTTTAAAAATCGCAGTCAGATAAATAACCAGATGTGCTGACATATACTCCAAGGGGAATGAACACAAACGAGGGAGAGAGAGAGAGAGAGAGAGAGAGAGAGAGAGAGAGAGAGAGAGAGAGAGAGAGAGAGAGAGAGAGAGAGAGAGAGAGAGAGAGAGAGAGAGGGGGGGGGGGGGGGGGAGAATGGAGAGAAAGAAAGAGGGATGGAGAGAGCGAGATGGGTGGATTAATGGATAGTGGGAGGGAGAGAGAAGGAGAGGGGTGGATGGAAGGAGGGAGGGAGGCAGAGAAGCAGAGAGGAGAGAGAGAGAGAAAGAGAGAGAGAGAGAGAGAGAGAGAGAGAGAAAGAGAGAGAGAGAGAGAGAGAGAAAGAGAGAGAAAGATAGATAGATAGATAGATATAGAGAGAGAGAGAGAAAGAGAGAGAGCGACAGAGACAGACAGACAGACAGCCCAAGACAGAGAAAGGCATGTAGACAGAGCTGACATGTCTCAGCGCGCATGAAAGGGGAGGCGAGGTGTCGCTGCTTAAATAAAGCCTTTGCAAGTAAGCCGGGCAGAGAGCTGAAGACATCGTGCTACGTCTCCTTGAAGTCTTCTCCCCTTTCAACCTTCCAAAATGGCAGAGCGTGTTCCGCCTGCTGGAAACATCTATATTTTCATTCCATTACAGCTAATAGAAAATTGTTCCGGTTATCAGCATTCTTTTATCGTCAGCTTGCCGTATCTCAAGGCTGATCGTAACTTTACCACTATCATAAATACTAAAGGCTTAGGAATAATCACCATTCCTCTTCATTAACACTGCCGATATTGTTATGGCTACCATTACTCTAACAATCGTAACATATGGCAAGCACCAATCCATAGCTGTCTACAAGCAAGTTAATAACAGAACTACTAGACAAGCCAATGTAAACTGCATCTTAATTGTAAGTGCAAATTAGCAATTTACGTAACAAAGTAACTTTAACCTCCTTTACCTTAAAGAATGTCTCTAATGGCGAAAATCCTCTGGATTCTTAAGGTAAAATCAGCCTTCAAGCGAACAAGCTTAACAAACTGAGACATGCTTTAGCCAATTGGACATGAATAAGATATAACAAAAAAACATTATTTAAAAATAACAAGGGGGTGGGGGGAGAGGCAAATTAGAACACGTGACTTTTATCTGTGGGCGTGTTTATGTACGCGTGATTAAATTTAGTGTGGAGAAGGACGGAAGGACACAAAGAGATAATGGAATCAAGGAAAAAGACAGAAGAGACGAGGGAGAGAGACTTTATAAGATTGTGGATGATGGCTGTTTTGAATAAAAGTATGAATAACAAACAATAACAATATTAAAACATTAAAAGTGATAATACTAGCAATAATAACAACAATAATAACTGCTTGTACAATGTGTTTCATCGTCACAATAATAAAAATAATAAATCATGATTATAATGGTACCATTATTATCGTTATCATTATCATCTACATTAAATAATGACCATTATCATTATCATCAATAAATCAAATAACATACTCATGAATAATAGAAACTATGTCCACAGTAATTACAGTAACAAAAATATACATTTTGTTATGTTCCTATCGTGAGAGACGAGAGCGAGAGAGAGAGAGAGAGAGAGAGAGAGAGAGAGAGAGAGAGAGAGAGAGAGAGAGAATACCTTGAATTATCTGATTATCACTACGAATAGTGAAAATAAAGAGAGAGAGAGAGAGAGATTTTTAAAAAAAGAGAGATAAAAGTTAGTAAGAGAGAGTCTATGGAGGAGCACCATGCATCGTGATCCAGCCTTGACTCACCCTTACTCATACTCACCCCATCTTGGTGGCCACGACATTACGCTCCGCTGAAAAGTAATACCTCTGGAAGGAAAAAATTCGCGACTGTACTGGGCACTTCTTAAGAGACGCGACCGGTCGATCCGCGGATGTGTTTACTTTTCGCGTGACGAGCTTTTCGACCTCGGTTCATTATTGAACAACTCGGCCGCCTCGGACGTGGGTGTAGTACAGTACACATGCGTGAGTACGTACGTATGAGCGGTTGCGTAATCTTGATCAAAAACACTTCATTCTGGTTTGCTGTTGCTGGTTTATCTACCTCCCATCTACCTCGTCTCCTCCTCCTCCCTCCCTGCCTCCCTTCTCCTCACTCTCTCTATCTGCTATCTCGATTGCTCCCCCATCTTCCTCCCCTCCTCCATTCCCTCCGTCACGCCCATCCCGTCGCCTGAACGGGCGTGTGAGCGCGCGGACAGGCGGCCCAACCTTCTCTCCCTCTCCTTCTGCGTAGTAACTTTATTCTGCTAGGACGTCTCAAAGGATCCTTAACAAGGCAAACAGTTCTGGAGGAAATGTTCCTCAAGTCACACTCAGATCACCATCACACTTGTTGGTTGCTCAGGGTGTATGGAGAGGGGGCAGGTTACAGAAGGGTGTTCTGTCTTGTCTCCTCTGGACGGGTCTCTATCACCTTACTCCATCTTCCATACTTTCAAATCATCAGTTCAGTCCTTCCTATTCTTCACTCCTTCTCCGCCTCCCCCTCCCCTCCTCCTCCTCCTCCTCCTCATCCATCTCGACCCATGCACACTCCCATTCCTCCCCTGCCTTTCCACCCTGTCACCATTCGATCTCCCTTCTCTCTTCTCCCTTGCACTTTTTTCCATCAGCTGTCTCCATCGTCCCTCTTTAAAACAAAACACACACACATACACAGCTCCACGCCGACTCCCAAGGCCTGGCAGTGAGCTTCCTCGTTAAAGTTCTCCCTTTTTTCCTCCCCTACGCACACACTTTATTCTCCCTCCTCCCTTCCCTCCCCTTGGTTGCGATGTCCTCACCATGATCCTCCCAGTGTCCAGGTCACATGTCCCACACACACACACACTCTCTTTGCTCCCGCGGTCCCCCAACGACTGTTCTCCCACCATGTACGCACCATCTTCCTCCCGATACTCCGCAGGACCGCGCAGGGAGAGGGCGAGGGAGGGAGGGAGGAGGGCGGGAGGGAGAGAGGAAAGTCCTCCACCACCGCCGCTGCTGCCTCTTCTCCTTCCCTCCTTCTCTACTGTTGAAGCCGAGGGCGACTATTTTCTACAACGAAGGAGGAGGAGAGGATGGAGGAAAACGGAAGTTTTTTTTATCCTTTTCCTTTCTCCCTTTCGTTACGTCTCCCTTCTCCCTCCGATTTCCTCCCGCAACGCGCCCGGATCACAAGTCCCAGCTACGAAATGCCCCTTCGAAGGAGCGACGTCACCGTACCATCGTGGTCGTAGCCGCTTGGCGAGAGGGGCAGGGAGGGGGGCGCTAGTATACGGGGCGGGGTTGCGTTGCGTGAAGGGCTGGGGGGGAGGGGGCAAAGGATCGTTCCAGTACCCCCACTCCTTCACCTCCCCTCGGTTTGGACGGCACAGCGAGTCCTGAACGACGCGGGATCACAGCGCAGTCGAACACTCAGTGGGCCACTACTACGCAGGGGCCTGCCTCTCCCGCCGGGGACCGCCACTGCTGTAAACAAAGAACTAGAGGCAGCGGTGGCTGTGGAGGACGTGGAGGTGGTGGTGGAGGTGGCGGCCCGGAGGGAGGAGGAGGAGGAGGCGGAGGAAGAGGAGGAGGGGAGGAGAGGGGGTGGGGGGGGGGGAGGTGAGAGTGACAGAGGAGCTAGAGGAGGGAGCGAGTGAGGGAGCGTCCTCCAGCAAGAGCAGCTCGCCTACGGCAGGATTTCGCCTCGCCTACATACACCTCTCCTTCGTCCGTTATCGCACAAAA
>BOPN01001121.1:317500-320000 GCA_017312705.2 Penaeus japonicus | reverse complement strand
TCCAAATGTATCTCTTATTCTTTTTCTTTACTGTTGTTTCTTTTGCCTTCTTCTCATACATTGTCTTACGATGTTTATGTTTTTCTTATATATATATTACGATATCTCCCGGTATCCCCTTTTCCTTTTCATAAACCTCTCCATAGGTACGGAAATCTGATCAATAGATGTCTATATGTTTAATACAAAGAAAGAGAGAGAGAGTAAGAGTAAGAGTAAGAGGGGGAGGGGGAGGGAAAGAAAATGAAGAAAAATATGATGGCAGCAACGACGAAAAAGAGTAGGAAGGAGGAGGAGTAGGAAGAATAGGAAGAAGATGAAGAAGAAGAAGACGAAAGAGAAGAAGAATAGGGCCAAGGGCAGGGGGAAAGAGAATGAGGGTCAGGTGCGAAGGCAGAGTGGCCGGAGCCCTATCAATAGCTCTTATCAGCTGGTCATCCCCGCCATATGACGCCTTCTTACGTGGTGTTTATGGAGGCAAGAATTGATGAGCCCAGAAAGCATGAGAGAATATGAGCGAGTGATGGGGGCGGGGAGGGGAGGAGGAGGGGGAGGGGGAGGGACGATGTGACAAGGGACGATGTGGCCCAAACGAGAAGAGCCAAACAAGTCTTATCCATTTATTCCTCACTTCTATTTCACTATTTTCCCCCTTCCCCTCTACTTACACTTCCCCTGCCCATCCCATCGACCATCCCCCCTGCTATCACAACTCCTTCTTCCCCTTCCTCCCTTTTCAGTCCCACCGCCTCACCCTCTAACCTCCCCCTTTTCACCTCCAAACTCCCTTCCACCGTCCTTCCTCTTTTTCTTCTTCTTCTATTTCTTTCCCCCTCCCACACCTTTCTCCTTCAACAACAAGAGTGATGAAGAAAGGCGTGTCTCCCCCCCTCCCCCTTGAGGCCCAACGAGTGCTCCTCAAGGACCTCACCCTCGAGTGGCACCACTGATGCCTCTTGTCGAAGGGAGGAGGAGGGAGAATCCAAGGAAACGTTTACTCTCATGAGATTCAAAAAACGTTTAATGGCAGTTCGGGTGATGCAAGACTGTTGTTAGTCTCGTTTTCGATGCTAGGATCCGGTAATTATGCCGAAGAGGAATCAGATCTGCTTAACGCGCCTATTAAAGCAGGTTCGTGGATTTAAACAAAATAAAAAAAATTACATAGAAAAAAAAATGCAGAAATCAGTAAAGAGAAGCAAAAAAAGAATCGCAAAGTAAGTACTTCAATCTATCAAAAATAAAAGAAATAAATAAAAAATACTATAATGCTAAAAGGCTGATAACCACAAGGTTCAAAATCATCAGTCATGGGACGGCGACTTGAACCAAATGGTAATGTAAAATCGCCAGCAACGAAGCGGAACTAGCTCATTCCGGCCGGGCGATGCATCTCCCGAGATATTGGATGCTGGGAGGTTACTCTCGCATGGCAGTGGGGGAGGATGAGGGTAGGAGATGGGGAAGGGACGTAGTGAGGGAGAGGGGGGAGACGGGGAGAAGGAGAGAGATGAAAAAGAGAAAGAGAGAGAAAGAGAAAGAGAAAGAGAGAGAGAGAGAGAGAGAGAGAGAGAGAGAGAGAGAGAGAGAGAGAGAGAGAGAGAGAGAGAGAGAGAGCAAAAGAAAGAAAGAGAAAATGCGAAACTGGAAAAGTGGAATGTAGAGAACAGTTTTGGCTTCTGTTCTCTTGTTCACCTTTTCCATTGTCGGATCTCTTCTATCTTTATGCCTTTCTCTCCTCCTTCCTTCCTGTCTCATTTCTCTTGGGACACAACGAACGCCGGAAAGAGGCAAATAATAAGTAAAGAATGAGGAAGACGCCAAAGGATAAAAACTACATCAGAGAAATCTGATGAAAATGGAAGGAAAGAAGAACAAAAAACAAAGAGGAGATATTGTATAAATAAAACAAACAAAAACAAATATATCATAAAAAAATACAGTAGAAGAGAACGAACAAGGAAGGAAGGGAGGAGATAAAGAAGACGATGGCGAAGACAAAGAAAAGGAAATAAAGGCGAAAAATAGGAATGAAAAAGAATGAAGATGAACACAAAGAAAAAGACGAGAACAAGAAGAAAAACAAATGTAAAATAAGAATACGATGATGAAAAAGTAAAAGAAGAGAGAGAAGAAAGAAGAAGAGAGAGAAGAAAGAAGAAGAGGCGGAAGTGATGGCGGAGACCTCCATGCCATTACGTCGTCGTTGCCACAGCGCTGACTCGACCCCATCTGTGGTCAGGGGACGGAAAGGGAGAGGGGGGGGGGGAGACAATGAAGAGGGGGAGCGGGAGGAACGAGAGCAAGGGAGAGAGAGGAGAGAAAAGGAAGAAGGGAAGGGGCGGGGAGATAGGGGGGCAAGTAGGAGAAAAAGAGAGAGGGGAGAATAAGAAGGGAAGGGACGGAGAGAACGGAGCCAATGAGGGGGATGAGAGAGAGAGGAGAGAATAGGAGGAGAAGAGAGGGGCGGAAAGAAAAGAGAAAACGGAGAGACAGAAAG
>BOPN01001121.1:285000-287500 GCA_017312705.2 Penaeus japonicus | reverse complement strand
CTCTCTCTCTCTCTCTCTCTCTCTCTCTCCCTCTCTCTCTCTCTCTCTCTCTCTCTCTCTCTCTCTCTCTCTCTCTCTCTCTCTCTCTCTCTCTCTCTCTCTCTCTCTCTCTCTCTCTCTCCCTCCCTCCCTCCCTCCCTTCCTCCCTCTCTCTCTCTCTCTCTCTCTCTCTCTCTCTCTCTCTCTCTCTCTCTCTCCCTCTCTCTCTCTCTCTCTCTCTCTCTCTCTCTCTCTCTCTCTCTCTCTCTCTCTCTCTCTCTCTCTCTCTCTCTCTCTCTCTCTCTCTCTCTCTCTCTCTCTCTCTCTCTCTCTCTCTCTCTCTCTCTCTCTCTCTCTCTCTCTCTCTCTTTCTCCCTCTCTCTCTCTCTTTCTCCCTCTCTGTCCCTCTCTCTCTCTAACTCCCTCTTCTTCCCTCCCCCTTTCTCCCTTTCTTTCCGCCCTCTCTCTCCCTTTCTTTCCCACCTCTCTCTCCCTCTCTTCCCCCCCTCTCTCTCCCTCTCTTTCTCTAGATGTTTCTCTCTCTAACTTTGTTTCCTCCATCCTGTCTTTCTCCTTTATTCGCCCCCTTTGCCCCCCCCCCCATCGGTCTCCCCTCGTTGCCCCAACCGCGTCACAATCCCTTACTTCCCTAATGAGCTGCTTATCCCCCTTCATATTCCTGCTCTCGCCCGCTCCATTCGAGTTTACTCTGCCCCTTCCCCTCTTCTTCTCCCTCCTTACCCCTTCCCTCATTCCTTTTCTTTCTTTGTAAGTCTATCTTATTTTTTATTTTTATCTTCCATCCCTGTTATTTTTATTTCATTATTGTGGTCCTCTTTTCCATTCACTTGCATTGTCTTCCATCATCACCTAATTTGACTCAGGCTATTGTTCGTTTATCCCATTCCCATCATCTTTCATTTTCTTACGTTCCCCCCGCCTCCATTCATTCTCTATTCTCGTTATCTTTCATTTTCTTACGTCCCGCTTTTCATTTTTTTTGCGTCCTCCCTTTTATTCTTCATTCCCACCATCTTTCTTTTTCTTACATTTCCTCCTCCTCCTTTCCTTTATTTTCCCTGCCCTTTGTTTCCGTCGCTTACCTTCCTCCTTCTCCCTCTTCCTATCATTCAATTCCTCGCACTTCCTGATCGTCACCCCCTCCCCTCCCTTATCCCCTTCCCCTCTCCCCCTCTACACCAGAAGTCACCCTTCCTCTGACCAGTTACCTTGGCAACAAACCCCCGAGCTTTTCTTCCCTCTCCCCCATTCCCTCCCGCCCCTCTCCCTACTGACTTCTTGATCCCCAGTTAAGAAAGGTTGAAGATCCCGAAAAATATACACATAGGGATGGGAAGCAATTGATAATGAAATAAATATTTTAAAGAAGATAAGATATCAATCAATGGAATTCTAATGTGTAAATATGCATAAACATAATACGAATTAACAATCGGACATAGCAGCTTCCGAAAGACAATTAAGTGAACACTTTACGGACAAAATAATCTGTAAATAAGGATAAATAAGAACCTTATAGAGATGATAGTGTTTAATTAAATCATTAGGACCTTAATCCTCCCCCCAAGAAAAAATAAGAAAATAGAAAATAAAACGTGTCCCTCATTTTCTATTCCCCTCACTCGTGCCGCAATAAATCCAACAGTTTCTTCCTGCTCCTCTTCCTCTTTCTCTTCCTCCCCCTTCTCCCGTTCTCTTCCCCTCCCCTCCTATACTTCCTCCACCTCCTCCCCTCCTCTACCTTACTCTTCCTCCCCTCAACGTCCGACATAGATGACCACCTGATCCACCCTCATTCTCCCCTCCCCTACCCCATAGCCCCCCCCCCTTTACCTATGATCATGAATAATGGTTCATGACACTTTCCCTCGACGCCGCTGGTGTCTTTCGGCTCTTATTCGCCTGTCCACTTGATTTCCGTATATGCTTTCTATCTCTCTCTCTATCTAACTTTTTCTCTCTGTCTCGCTCCCGCTCTTTCTCTTTTTTTTACACTCTCTCTCTTTCTCGTACACTCTCTGTCTCTTTCTCACATTTCTTCGCCCGCTCTTCGCCCCCTGTTCGCCATCATTTTCCTATTTATCATATTCTTTCTCTCCCTTTCTTTATTGTGTCTTCCTCTTCCCTTTTTTCCTTTTACATCCTCTGTTTCGCTTGTACTCTTCCTCCATCTTCTTCTCCCTTCCGTCTTATTATATTTTCTTAATTAATTCTCACTTCCTTGATCTCTTTCGTAACCTATCTCACTTTTTTCTTTCTTCCGATTCCCTCATACTCACCTTCTCCCCTCACTCGCCCTGCCTTCTCCCTGACACTATGCTCTACCCTGATTCCCTCACTTACTTGAATTCACCCATCCACCACTCCTCTTCCTTACCCCTAACCCCATCAACTAGCCTAAACCCCTCTATCCCTTAACACCCAACCTACTCATTCCCATCCCTCTCCATCCCCCTCCCCCCTCCCCTTCACAACCCTACCTCCATCCCACCCCATCTAC
>BOPN01001121.1:275000-277500 GCA_017312705.2 Penaeus japonicus | reverse complement strand
CCCCCATCCCCATCCCCTGGACCCCTTCTTCCTGTTCTCCCTCACGTGATCACCTGGCCGAGGGTGATAAAAATAATGCAGATTAATGAACTTGCAGTGACAGCAGAAACACCTGCACTGGCTTGGCTAACACGTGCCGGTGGGGAAGAGGGAAATAGGGGGAAGAAAGGGGGGGGGGGCAGGGAGAGAGGGGAAAAAGAGAGAAAAGGGAGAGATGGGGGTGATGAGGGGACGAGGGATGAGAAGGGATTGGGAGGTATAGTAGAAAAGTAGTAAATTAGAAATTAAGAGAAATAAAACCTACGTAAAAAAGAGAAAAAGAAAAAGAAAAAATACAAGAGCGAAACAGAATCCAATAAACCCAGGGTTAAGCCAAGCATTTCGCCCGAGCCAAAACAGGTCGATCGGTCACTTCAGCCGGCGTCCACTAGACACCCCCATGGACCCTCCCTTCCCCCTTCCCTCCCTCCACTTCCTAGCCTCTCCCCCTTCCCCCCTTTCCTTCCTAGTCTCTCTCCCCTTCCTCCCTCCGTACCCTCCCTCCATTTCCGAGCCTCCCTTCCCTAGTCCCTCCCCTCCTTCCCTGACTGCACTCCCTCCCTTTCCAAGCCAACATTCCTTAGTCCCTCCCCTCCTTCCCTGACTGCACTCCCTCCCCTTCCTCCCTCCCTCCCTCTCTCCCCTCTTCCCCTGCCTAGCCTCCCTCCCTTGCTCCCTCTCCTGCCTAGCCTCCTCCCCTCCCTCTCTCCCTCCACTCGTCCCCTCCCCACGAGCAACCAGCGAGCGGGCGGGCGGGCGGGGGCGGCGGACAATACGGGCACGGGCGGGCAATGAGTCGGGGTGCCATGAGGACAATGGCCGCTCGATGACGCTGATGGTTGGCCAATTCTCGGCGAGTCCTGAGATGGAGCCTTGGTCGGGCCAGACGCTCGGCTTTACTCTCGCGAGACGAGGCTTTCCCTTCACTTATTTGGTCTAGGTCTATCTATCTCTTCATCTGTGCGTGTGTGTTTGTCTGTGTGTGTGTGTGTGTGTATGTGTGTGTGTGTGTGTGCATGGGTGAGTGAGTGAGTGGGTGAGTGGGTGAATGAGTGATTGAGTGAGTGAGTGACTAAATGAGTGAATAAATGAATGAGTGAATGAGTGTGCGAGTGAGTGTTCATGGGCGTGGGTATGTTAAAATCACATAATTTACTCAATCTAGAACACAGTACGAAAATAAACACACATATCAAAATTCATATGTATATGTATATGTATATTTTTATGTAAATATAAATGCAAATGTAAATGTATATAAATGTGTATATGTATGTATGTATGTATGTAAGTATGTAAGTATGTATGTATGTATGTATGTATATATGTATATATATATATATACATATATATATACATATACATATACATACATACATACATACATACATACATACATACATACACACACACACACACACACACATATATATATATATATATATATATATATATATATATATATATATATATATATATATATACACACATACACACACACACACACACACACACACACAACTATATAAACATACACAGCAATAAGTCTAAAAGAAAGCTGAGCGCGCCATCAACTAAAGGACAGACGCACCAACCCGACTCTCTTTATTGCTCATTCTCCCTCAAGAAGAAGTCGCAATCACGAGAAGCATCAGTTCAAGAAGAGGGGACGTCATTACCCGGGGTAATGAACCGAGTGAGGGCAATATGCGTAAATCGTGCAAAAATGACGGAGCAACGACCTATTAAAAAAAATAGTATATCTTTTTAAACGCCTCTCGTAGACTCTTTAATATGATGTACATTGATAATATGTACTGGAGAGATAAGGAGAATAATTGCGCATATAAATAAGCCGGTTCTGTTTCGGAAATGTACAATAGAACCCCGCCAGATATATACATTCCTTTTAATTAAATCAAGATAGAAGTTTAAAGTTGTTGTTTTTTCAGCTAACTAGATGAAACACTGAAATAACACATCATGTAAAAGAAATGAATAGAGCAATCTAAGGAGACGGTGTAAATCAAATGACAGATCTAAACGTTCAACAAAAGTCATGCAACAGCGGATGTCTGTTCAGTGCTGCCTCTAGTGGCGGGAGCGACAACTTCGCCCTTGTACCTTCTGGCTTATATTTCAATTTTTCACGAGGTGTGACCGGGAACTAATTGAAGTGGTAGGGTAAGAGAGAAAAGGGCAAGGGAGTGAGAGTGAAAGAAAGGGAGGGAAAGGGAGGGAGAAAGTATATGATGATAAGGATAAGGAAATTAGTAAAATGAAATAAGTATATGGGAATAAGGAGAAGGAAAGAAGCATATGGGAATAAGGGTAGTGAAATAAGAATATGGGAATAAGAACAAGGAAATTAGTAAAAGGAAATATCTATATGATAATAATGATAGGAAAATAAGTAATAGGAAATCAGCAAAAATAAATAAAGATAAGGGAAGAGAAACAA
>BOPN01001121.1:262500-265000 GCA_017312705.2 Penaeus japonicus | reverse complement strand
TTATTTATGGTAATAATATTCCTCACTCTATTCAATGATGAAAATAATAAATATAATCGAGAGTACTATTCCTGTTGTTCTTATCATCATTATCAATAGTATTAGCATTACTGTGATTATGATAATGAATTTACTCATAAATGTGAATAATGCGTATAATGGCATTAATTATATAATAATAACAGTAACAAAAAACAATTATCCTAGAGTGCATTTAAAATAAGTATATTCTTTATGGAAATAAGAACATAAACCCGTCATAAAAAAAAAAAAAAAAAAAAAAAAAAAACTCTCTCTCTCTCTCTCTCTCTCTCTCTCTCTCTCTCTCTCTCTCTCTCTCTCTCTCTCTGTCTCACACACATACACACACACATATAAACACTCACAAAAAAACCCTTGTCACCAGCGCCATCTGCGGGAGATAATCTCGAAATGCAATTAAGATTCCATCACAAACGTATACATCCTAAGCGCGTGTGCATCCCCAGGCCGCACTGGGACTTTTTCCCCGGCATCCTCTTTTATATTCCTTGGCAGATGCTTCCGGTTGGAATTTCAGAGATAGGAAGGACAGAGAGAGAGGGAAAAATGCGGAAGAGGATGGATGAGGGAAATAATACTACTCTGTTAGCAGATTATGGTAATGATAATTGTCATAGTATTAACGATTAGGTTGTAGAGTGCTGGTGACTATGACAGTGCTGTATGATAATGACATTAACAAATAAAGGCAATACAGTAAGGTGTAATACAAGTAATGATCATCATTATAATAATAATAATAGTAACAAAGTGGTAAATAATAAAACAATATCAATAAGAATAATAACATAATGTAATAATAATAACAACAACAGTAATAACAATAACAATTATATCAATCGTAAAAAAAAAAACTAATAATAGCAACGGTAACATTAATAACAACACGAAACATTGAAACCAAAAGAAATAACAAAACATACGCAGAAACGAGAAGCTATTTAACGTCAGTCATATCTCCCTCTTAATCAACTCGGAAAGAAACAAAGAAGAAAAAGAAAAACAGAAAGAAGAGAGAGAGACAAACTGATCCAACTTTTGGCTTAACAACTTAACAAATGTCTAAGCCATCAGTGAGAAATTAAAGGAAAGGGGCAAGAAAGATAGTGAAAGACGAGGTAAGTAAAGGAGGAAAGAGAAAGAGAGGGAGAATTAGAGGGTGGGAATGATGACGAGAGCAGAGAAGGAGGGGATGGGAGGACAGGAAGAATTAGAGGGCGGGAAACGAATGACGATAAAAGACGAGGAAGAGAAAAGTGGGGGGGAGACAATAAATTAGAGACAGGGGAAGGAAGGATGATGAAAGAAAAGAAAGAGGGAAAGGAGGGAGGGGGAGATTAGAGAAAGGGGAAGAAAAAGAGAAAGGGAAGGGAGAAGAAACATAAATGCCAAGAAAAAAAATAAATAATAATAATAATAAAAATACTAAGGAGGGAACTAGAGAAAGATTGAGAAAGATGATATAACAAAGGAAGACGGAAATTAAGACAAGAGAGTAAAAGAAAGAAATATAAGAATACAATAATGGAAGGAAATAAAGAAACAAAAGGAAGATTGTAAAAGTAAAAGAAATGGAGAGAGGTATCAAACTTCGCCATCGCATCATCTGTCACAGTTTGATCCTATCTCACTTCCTTGGTATGAACCTGCATCGTACCCTATACATAGACACACACACGTGCACAGACAGACACAGACACAGTCACAGATACACACATACAAACAGAAACACACCCAAGCATAAAGAGTAACATACGTAAATGCACATTGCATGCACTAGTACATGTACACAGATACACCCACAGACAAACACACACACACACACACACACACACACACACACACACACACACACACACACACGCACACACAAAACCCGATTAAGAGACGGAGGAAAAAGCAAAGGGGGTGACACAAAGGACGTAACAGAACCAGATGAACGTGAGCCGAGAAAGGTGATCGCTGCGGTAGTGTCTAGGAATACTTCACATTGTGCATTCAAGATGAAGTTTCAACCCTGGCGGTTCGTACAAGTGGAATTGTTGATTGAAGTTTGCAGATGTGTATCGATGTGCCTTTATCCAATAATCTACGTGCATCTATTTCTATCTCCAAATATAGATAATATGATATGATATGATAAGTAATATATATTGTGCAGTGTGTATGGGGAAGTGTATGTATATAACTGTGTGTGTGTGTGAGAAAGAAAGGAGGGAGAGATAGATAAACATATACCTAATCAGGTGTAGAGTTAGAGAGAGAGAGAGAGAGAGAGAGAGAGAGAGAGAGAGAGAGAGAGAGAGAGAGAGAGAGAGAGAGAGAGAGAGAGAGAGAGAGAGAGAGAGAGAGAGAGAGCAAGAGAGAGAGAGAGCTAACACGTCTCATTCAGTCCATCGAGCCACTTTTCTCCTTGTTCACTTCCTTTCGCTCTCTCTCTCTCTCTCTCTCTCTCTCT
>BOPN01001121.1:247500-257500 GCA_017312705.2 Penaeus japonicus | reverse complement strand
CATTTATTCAATCCACTTCTTTCCTTCATTTATTTACTCATTCCTATTCCCTCCAAA
The DNA here is from genome assembly GCA_017312705.2 of Penaeus japonicus. NCBI lineage: Eukaryota > Metazoa > Arthropoda > Malacostraca > Decapoda > Penaeidae > Penaeus > Penaeus japonicus. Next base: position 257,443 of record BOPN01001121.1, on the reverse strand, counting down.
GAACCATTTCTATTTGCCTACTCACCCGTTTACTCATTCATATGCTTATCTACTAATACGTTTATTTACTGACTCTTCCTGATTTAGTTACTCACTCCATCTCTCTCATTCACTCATCTAGTAACTCATTTCTATTCTCTTATTCATTATTACCCACTCTCACTCCCTTTACCAGAACTTCATTTTGGCCACTCACTCTTTAACTTATTCTTATGCATATCTACTCATTCATTCGTTTATATACTCACGCCCGGTCTCTATTCTACTACTTGACTCACCCTCACTCTCTTATTCATTCATTAACCCATTCTCATCTAACCACTGACTATTCACCTCATCAATCACAAACACATCCCTCTAATAAAACATCTAAATACACATTCCTTTCACTCACTCACTCAATCACTCACTCATTCATTCATTCGTTTCCCTAATCACAAATGTATCTCTTTCTGTTGCTCCTCGTCCTTTCTCGTACTCCGCCTCTGTCAATGTGTGTGTGTGTCTCTTTCTCTCTCCTTCCCAATCTCTTAAAGTGAGGGGAGAGAACAATGCGAGACAAACAGCCACTTTGTGTCGTGTCGATCGCTCGGGAAAGAGCTGGTTGGGGATGAGGAGGTGAGGGAAGGGGAGGGGGGGGGATTTTACAGTTGGATGAACACAGGTTTTTTCCCCTCTCTTGTACTCTCTCTGTCTCTCTCTCTGTCGGTCTGTCTGTCTCTCACTCTCTCTCTCCTTTCTTATTCTCCCCCTCTTTCGTTCTCTGTCTCTATCTGTCTGTCTTTCTGTCTGTCTCTCTCTCTCTCTCTTTATCTATTCTTCCCATTAACCTTTTTTACAAATACCCTTATGTATTTTCTCTACCTGACGCAACATTTTCGCCATCTCCCTTTCCCTCACAAGTAGAAAACAACAAACACATTCATCCGCATAAATAAAACAAGAAAAACTCAAAGCCACTTGAGGGCATAACGAGGGCGAGTCGCGGTGTGCATTCGTGCTAAACAGTGACACTCCTATTGGTACAAGTAGCAAGTGCGTTGCGCAGATATAACATCTACCACTAGAAGATGTCATGCACCATAATATATGCCCTTGCAAATACCCGTCGCTGTTGCAGTCGCTCATAAGAGGGAGGTTGTGTCTGGTACGGGCATCAGGAGAAGTCATATATATAAAGAGCATCGGTACCCTCAACCCCTCCCTCCCCCTTCAAGATGCAAAAATAAAGTGACATAAAAAGAGATCAAAGGTAGACGTTGCTGTGACTGCAAAAGGTGCCACATCTACATGGCAGAGAGAGAGAGAGAGATAAAGAGAGATAAAGAGAGAGAAAGAGAGAGAGAGAGAGAGAGAGAGAGAGAGAGAGAGAGAGAGAGAGAGAGAGAGAGAGAGAGAGTTTAGAAGAGAGAAAAAAAGCACTAGCCAAGAGAGAAAGAAAGAAAGAAGAAGAGAAATAGAGAGAGAAATAGAGAAGTAGAAGAGAGAGAAAAACACTGGCCAGGAGACACATCCTCCTCTGCCATTATGCGGGGGACGATTTTATCATAAAGCAAGGCAAAGGATAAAAGGTTTAACAAGGGAGCTTATCCCAGAATCCACATGGACAAGGATCACACTTTGGCATCGGAGTTTCTCGATATAACGAAAGCCAAGACACCAAAAAGAAGGAAAAAATCTTGAAGAAAAAAAAAGAAAAAAAAAGAAAAGAAAAGCGATGCATAACCGAGGGGGAAGGAGATCTAAAAGAAGGGAGCTAAGAAGATGTAAGAGGGTCGAACACCCTTTAAGAATCTCTCTTCTCCCTACCCTCCTCCCTTCCCCTACCCCTACCCCTACCCCCTATCCCCTCTTCACCTCTTCCCTCGCTCTGAACATCCGGCGATCAAGACAGAGAGGGATCGTGGCGGTTGCCTTGAGGTGTATAATGAGGCTCCCCTCTTTAAGAATCTATGAGGGGGAATTGTTGTTCGACAACCCCTTTCTCCTTTTCTTCTCCTCCTCCTCCTCCCCCCGCCCCCCCCCCCCCGCCCCTCCCCCCCCCCCCCCCCCCCCCACACGTAGTCTTCGCCCCTTTCCCTTTCTCACATCTCCCCAGGTAATGAACCTTGGGTTGAGGAAGTTTACGGAAGGAACAGATAAATGCACCGATAGATAGAGTGTGAGAGAGTGAGTGAGTGAAGGAGGGAGGGAGAGGGTGAAGGAAGGATGGAGAGAGAGGAAGAGGAAGAGGAAGAGAGAGAGAGAGAGAGAGAGAGAGAGAGAGAGAGAGAGAGAGAGAGAGAGAGAGAGAGAGAGAGAAATACATCCCGACAAGAAACCAAAATAGAAATAATGAAAATAAAGCCAAACGATGAAAGAAAAACATGACAAAAATGGAAGAAAATAAAGGAGAAAACAAAATAAGAATGAGAACAGAAGAAAAATGATGAGGATTCCAGCAGTGTACTTTCTGAATACACTTCTGATTGACATCGGGAGAGTGGCGGTGTGAGAGGGTTTTTGTGCAGCCCTGCGAACCGCCTCGCCCGTTTCCCGCACGCTTCTTTGTGTCTGTCTGTCTCTGTCCGTCTGTCTGTGTATTTGTCTATCTGTCTGCCTGTCTCTGTCGCTGTCTCTCTCTGTTCGCACAGCCTCCATCGGGGATTATGCATTCACTTAAGATCACATCTTTGTCGCATCTCCGAAAGCAATCAGTCACTTTTCATCCTTTGTCTTTGTGTGCCTGTATGATTGTCACTGTGTCTTTGTTTTCAGCCTCTATTGCACCCTATGAGTTCTCTCTCTCTCTCTCTCTCTCTCTCTCTCTCTCTCTCTCTCTCTCTCTCTCTCTCTCTTTATCAACCTCTCTTACTCTCACTTATTCTCTTTATACTCACTGTGTCCATAAACGACTGCTTAGTATTATTTATCGCGAAAGCATTCAGTAAGACAACACAGAAAAAACGTAAGTATTCGTAAATTAAATCACAAACAAATCACGTGTATATTACTATCTCTATTTGTGTTTTAAAAAATTATCTATGTGTGTGTGTGTGTGTGTGTGTGTGTGTGTGTGTGTGTGTGTGTGTGTGTGTGTGTGTGTGTGTGTGTGTGTGTGTGTGTGTGTGTGTGTGTGTATTGTTGTTTTCCCTCTCTTGCTCCCTCTGTGTCTCTCTCTCTCTCTCTCTCTCTCTCTCTCTCTCTCTCTCTCTCTCTCTCTCTCTCTCTCTCTCTCTCTTTATCAATCTCTTTTGCTCTCACTTACTCTCTTTATACTCACTGTGTCCATAAAGACTGCTTAGTATTATTTATCGCGAAAGCATTCAGTAAGACAACACAGAAAAAAACGTAAGTATTCGTAAATTAAATCACAAACAAATCACGTGTATATTACTAAAAAAAAAATTATCTATGTGTGTGTGTGTGTGTGTGTGTGTGTGTGTGTGTGTGTGTGTGTGTGTGTGTGTGTGTGTGTGGGAGGGAGGGAGAGAGAGAGAGAGAGAGAGAGAGAGAGAGAGAGAGAGAGAGAGAGAGAGAGAGAGAGAGACTTGCTCACGGGTGCGCGCAATATGATAAAACCCTGGACTGCATTATTTACAAGCCATTTCATAAACTTCTCCCCAAATCCATTGCTCTAGTTACATCTATTTTTTCTTCCTCTTCCTACTTGTCATTCTATCTTTCCTTTCCGTCTTTTTCATAACTTTCTTCTTCTTCTTCTTCTTCTTTTTCTTCTTCTTCTTCTTTTTTCTTCTTCTTCTTCTCCTCCTCCTCCCCCTCCTCCTACCTCCCTCCCCTCTTCCCTCCCCCCGCAGCGTTGCCCCCAAGCAGAGACCGCACCGCCAGACGAACTGTCCAAGCACGAGATCCACACACCGGGTCAAGGCACACACACAAGAGCGCAACCGTGACTGACAGCAAGGTGCCGTCGGTGGCCCTCTGGTGGTGGCTCTGTCGGGGTATGGGGGTATGTGGGGGGTAGGGGTAGATGGGTACTGGTTATAAAGGGAGGGAAGAACAAGGGATGAGGGGGGGGGGAGAGGGCGGAGGCAGAGGCGAAAGGGATGGAGATGGACAGATATAAAGGTGAGGAAGAGATAATCAACTGTTGACACACTGGATCGAAAGGGGGAAGAAAGATGGAGAAATAGGTAGAAAGGGAGAGGCAAAAGGAAGATGAAATTGTAGGAGAGAAAGAAGGGGGGTGAAGAGTGCCACATAACAGCGGGGGAGGACCTTGGGCGGTAATCAGGGGGGAAGCGAAGGGGGGATGGGGAGGCTGCCACTGTCCTGCAATGAATGTGCCGCTGCAAACTCGTCGACGTACATCCTGACCCTGTGCCGGGGTTGGGAACTGGGGGTGGGGATGGGGGAGGGGAGGTGTTACGCGTGAGTTTTTATTTCAACGAGGAAAGTTTATTTTGACTTTGGTAATATATGTATGCGTCTATATATATACAATATATATATATATATGCAATATATACATCATGTACACAAACGCAAACACACACACACACACACACATATATATATGTGTGTGTATGTGTGTGTGTGTGTGTATTTGTGGTTGTGTGTCTGTGTGTGTGTGTGTGGTTGTGTGTATGTGTGTGTGTGTGTTTGTGGTAGTGTGTGTGAGTGTGTATGTGTGTGTGTGTGTTTGTGGTAGTGTGTGTGAGTGTATATATATATATATATATATATATATATATATATATATATGTATGCATGTATGTATGTATGTATAAAAGATATATAATTTCAAAACAAGTGCTCTTTCTGCTTGATATTGACAATCGTCTTTTTTTACATGATGACTAACCCCGTAAACCATCCTCTGCCATCTTTATCCAAAACCTCATTTCAACAAAATTATAATTCTACAACAAGTAACAAGACAGGGTTTATCAAAACACATGAGCAAGTCACGCCCTCCCTCTCTCCATCCCTTCCGCCCTCTCCCTCTCCCTCTCTATCAACTTCCCTCTCTCCCCCTCACTCTCCCTCTCCCTCTTCCTCTCTCTTCTTCCCTCCCTCCTCTCTCTCTCTCTCTCTCTCTCTCTCTCTCTCTCTTTCTCTCTCTCTCTCTCTCTCTACTCCCCTCCTCCCTTCCATCCATACTCCCTCACACACACTCGCACTTGGCCCCCGTCATGTCTCTGATTGTGTATCCGGCCTGCGCTCACCTACGGGAAGGACTCGTCGGTTCAAGAGCATCGCGGTTGGATCCCATTTTTTCCTCTTTGTTGCGCGGATCAAAGGAGATGGAGGAAGAAAAGGAGGAAGGAAAGGAGGGAGGGAATTGAGAATAGGGGAGGAAAGGGGAGAAGACGGGAGGGAGGGATAAAATGAAGGAAGGAAGGAAGTGGGAGAGGAGAGGAGGGGAGGGAGGGATGAAGGGATGAGGGAGAGGGAGGAAGGGGAGGAAAGAGGGAAAGACTGAGGGAGGGAGGGAGGGAAGGATGTAGAGAGAGAGAGAGAGAGAGAGAGAGAGAGAGAGAGAGAGAGAGAGAGAGAGAGAGAGAGAGAGAGAGAGAGAGAGAGAGAATAAAGAGAGAGAGATGTAGAAACAAAAAAATAAAAGAAAGGGGAAAGGAGAAAAGGAGGAGAAACCCCGAGAAGGAGGAACCTCACTGAAGGCAACGTTCCCAGCCAACATTCCGCAATACTTTGTTCTGCTGAATCGTTTGATGTTCATGAGAGTTCGAATTCCCCCACAACCCCATAATCCCACCCCACCTCCATCTCCTTCCCATTGTCGCAACCCCATCCCACCCCACCCCACCCAACCTCCACCTCCTCCCCACCATCACTACCCCACCCCCGCCCACACCACACACATACCGATGCACTGCTAGGTCGGATCGCAAACCTAATATTTCCACCTGCTCGATCTATACCTTGCTAGTATAGATATAAATGGTTTAAAAGTGTGTGAATGTGCGTGCGCGTGTGTGTGAATGTGATAGTTAGTGTGTATGTGTGTGTGAGAATAAATAAATAAATGAGTGAGTGAGTTAGTGAGTGAGTTAGTGAGTGAGTGAGTTAATGAGTGAGTGGGTGGGTGGGTGGGTGGGTGGGTGGGTAAGTGAGTGGGTGGATTGGTGGTAGAGTGAGTGAGTGAGTGAGTGAGTGAGTGAGTGAGTGAGTGAGTGAGTGAGTGAGTGAGTGAGTGAGTGAGTGAGTGAGTGAGCGAGTGAGTGTGTGAGCAAGTGAGTGAAATGTGAACGATCGCGTTAGTGAATGCGTGAGTGGGTTAGTGAGTGCAAGAGTGTGCGTGCGTATGTGCGTGCATGCATGTGTGTACCAAATCCCCTTATCACTAAAACAACAGAGCAGAGCAATAAAACCATAATAGAAAGCACAAAAACGGCCAAAATGACCACGTGAAGAGACTGAGCACGTAATGAGCGCCACGGTCACTTGCGCACGACACGTCCCGGCCGTTGTTAAGGGCAATTGCCGAGCGTGAGTGTGTGAATGTGGCGCCATGACCGCCACGCTGGGGCAGAGGAGGGGGAGGGGGAGGGGGAGGGGGATGGGGAGGGGGAGGGAAAGGGGAGGGTGAGGGAGGTAGAGAGAGGGAGAGAGAGGGAGGGCGAGGGAGGGAGGGAGGGGGAGGGCGAGGGAGGGAGAGGGAAGAAAATGTGTGAAGGGAAGGGGGAGAGGGTAAGGGAGGAAAGGGGAGGAACGAAGGAGGGAGGGCATGCGAAGGGGTAGGGAGAGGGAGGGAGGAAAGAGTGAGAGTAGGAGGGTGTGCGACGGGGGAGGGAGAGAAGGAGAGTGGGGAGAGATAGAGAAAGGGAAAGAGGGTCTGTGAAGGGGGAAAGGGAAAGGGAGAGAAGGAACGTAGGAGAGAGGGTATGAGCATGTGCGATGAGGGAGGGAGGGGTAGGGAAGGAGAGTATGTGAAGGGAATGGAAAGGGGAGGAAGGAGGAAGGGAAGTAGGGTGTGCGAGGGGGATGGAGAGTAGGTAAAGGGGTAAAGGAGAAAGGAGAAAGAAAGAGAGAGAGAGAGAGAGAGAGAGAGAGAGAGAGAGAGAGAGAGAGAGAGACAGCGAGAAGGAGGTAGAGAGACAAACAAAGAGAGAGAGAGAAAGAGGGAGGCCAAAAGAAGGGGAAGGTAAAGTGAGACGGGACGGAAGAAAGACGGAGAAAGGGATTAGTGAGGAAGGGCACAAAGAGAGGAGGGAGATTGAGAGGAAGGAAGGAGAGAGAGAATGAAGGGACGGAGAGTTAGAGATGGAACGATACACCTCATGGACGGAAGAACTTCAAAGAAAAGAAATAAATAAAATAAAACTCCCAAGCCAATAAAATTCTCGTACATGTAAACACATAAACAAAACAAAACAAAAAAAACAGGCAAACGCTTCACCATGCAAAAGACAACAAATAAAACAATGAAAGCAAAACATGGATACAACATAAAATTACACAAACAAAAAAATACACGAGCAAGAAACCCTGTCGGCGCAAGCAAGAACGCACAAACACACGCACAAACAAAAGGGCGTAGATGCAAGCAGAGTAACGAGCCTGACGACCTCGGGGAGTTAATTACCGCGTCACATCAAACACCTCGTAAACAACAACAATAACAACAGCAACAGCAGCATCAACAACGGCACTCTTAGACAGCCTCCCCCGACAACCGTTCAAATCCTATCCCTCTCGCTGTCTAATGTCTGTGCTTAAAGTCCTTTTTTATTCGTGTCTCATATTCACCAATCTATCTATTTCTTTGCGCATGTATCGATCCATCCATGTATTTTTATATTTCTTAATTCATTTATAGATTTATTTCCGCCCTTCATCTATTCATTCGTGTTTCCTATCTATCCTCGCCCTTATACATGTATCTATTTCCTCATTCACATACCTATTTCTTTGAATATAAAGCGTCCATCCACACTGTTACGATTTATTCGCATCCATTACGATTTTACTTTAAATTTATACATTTCTTTCCATAAAAAGAATCGAAACAACACTCCATTTCCCCATCAAAATATTGCCAAAACATTACGACCTCAAAAACAGGACAGAAATGACAGACAATCCTTCTACTACTGCTACTACCAATACTTCTACTAACACTACTATTATCATCTTGGCAACCTCCACCTCTATTACTTCTGTCAATAGTACACTTACTATTACAATTCAGAACCCAAACTCAAATACTGTGTGCGACGTCAGAGCATTGGAGATCCATAAGTTTCGAAAAAAAAAGACAGCCATGACCACGGGACAGGAGTGGAAGAGGGTTATAAACGTAAAATATAATGATCTAAAAAAATAACAAGGTATTTTTCACATTAATACCACTAGAGGAGACCACTTAATTCAATACTTGCAATAGTACTGTTGATGCTGCAAGGCTAACATTATTACTATCAGTTACTAAGATTGCTGATATTATTAGTGATGATTACTTGGTGACATGAAGATAAAAGTAACAGTAATAATAATCGCCATTAGCAGGGATAAAGTAATAATACCTGAGATAATAACAGTAGGAATAGCAGTACCAGTAATTCTAGTAGCACTAGTAGCTGGAGTAGCAGATGCAATATGAGTAGTTGTGGTAATAGTAAGGAGGGGTAGAAATAATGGTAGTAGTTGTTGCCTAGTTAATGATAGTGGTATTAGTGAAAGTAGTAGTAGTGGTAGTAGTAGTAGTAGTAGTAACAGTAGTAGTAATAGTAGCAGTAGTAGTAGTAGTGGTGGTGGCAGTAGTAGTAGTAGTAATAGTAGTAGTAGTAATGATGGCAGTAGTAGTGGTGGTGGCAGTAGTAGTAGTAGTGGTAGCGGTAGTAGTAGTAGTAGTAGTAGCAGAAGAAATAGTAGTATAAGTAATAGTGTGGTTGCAGTAGTGTCAGGATCATTATAATAATAATAATCATTATTATCATTATTATTATTACTATAGTCGCAGAAGTAGTGAATTCTAAAATGATTTCTTCCTCACTTCATCGCCATCTTCCCATTCCCCCTCCTCCTCCCCCTCGTTTCATCTCCGCGCACCTAAATCCCGCGTGGAAGCCCCCTCGAACGGTCCGTGAAGCGGATTCCACGTCAAAGCGACCGAGAAAGAGGTTTAGCTGCCGCCGTTCCGTCGCAGTTCAATAAAAATATATCTAATGTGATTTTAATGATAATGACGATGGTATTTTTAGCTTGGTTCACAAAAAGAACCTTACTGAAAGTAATGACAATGATAATGATAATCCATTCGAAATTACAAAGGGTTTCAATAAATAGTAACTAAAAAAAACACACAACACACACAAAAATATGATGCTATCATCCAATTAAAAAATATCTTAATATATAATTGAATAAATTGCCACAATTACTACCCTCGTTTTCTTACGAGCAAGACTTCTCTTTCTCAGTATAAGAATGGATCTACTACAATTGACAGAATTCTGAAACAGACCTACGCAGATACATACGACTCAAAGGAAATGTATGCTCAGATGCAATTTCCTTCGTCTGTCCCTGTGTTTGCTAGTATGTATCATAGTGAAGGTAGTCTATATGACAAATTTGGAAAATCTAGCATAACTGAGTAAACACTTTGCTTTTGGATTCGCGATCCATGTTCAATATTGTTACAAAAAATGCTTTTGGATCCACGCTCTGTAATATTGTTACAAGAAAATGCTTTTAGATTTACGATCCACGCTATGTATTATTGTTACAAAAAATGCTTTTGGATTTACGATCCACGCTCTGTAATATTGTTACAAAAAAATAAAATAAAATAAAAAATAGAAACAATCCTGATCTGTAAACAGCTTTTTGGCAGCATGACTGCAGGAGAATTGAAGTCTGGTTACTGCGCCCGTGGCAAATAGCAAGTCACAGACACCTACATCAGGACACATACCTTCGGGCTGAGCCAAGGGCTTCTTCAAGGAGTATCTCGGGGCAGCGGTGGGCGGCACCAAGG
>BOPN01001121.1:232500-242500 GCA_017312705.2 Penaeus japonicus | reverse complement strand
GGAAGAGGAGGAGGGGGAGGAAGAGGAGGAGGGGAGGAGTAAGAGGAGGAGGGGTAGGGGTAGGGGTAGGGGTAGGAGTAGGAGGAGGGGAGGGGTAGGAGGATGAGGATGAGGAGGGGCAGGAGAAAGAAGGGGCAGGAGAAGGAAGGGGGGGAGGAGGAGGAAGGGGGGGAGGAGGAGGAGGAGGAGGAGGAGGAGGAGGAGGAGGAGGAGGAGGAGGAGGAGGAGGAGGAGGAGAAGAAGGAGGAGGGGGAGGGGAAAGGGTAGGGAGAGGAACTGGAGGAGGGGGAGGAGAAGGAGGAGGAAGGAAAAGAAACAAAGACGAAAGGAGGGAACAAGAAGGGAGAGAAGGTAGATTCAATGAACAATAGGCAAACAGAAGAAATGGAACACGAGAGAATAGAAAGAAAATACAAAAGAACAAAGATTTCCCGTAACCACTGTAGTAAAACCAGAAGAAATCTTTCCTGGAGGTGACTCGGCAGAAGAACAGACCATCATCCCTTAATCCATCTTCTTGGAAAAAAAATACAAAAACAAAATAAAAAAGAGAAATTAGGGATGAAAAAAAAATCATGAGGATTATATGGAAGAAAATAACAAACACAAAGATTTTCTCATAAAAAATAAAGAGAAAGCGATAAAGTGAAAAAATAAATAAACATAAACCTGAAGAAAAAACTGCCATTAATAAAGAGGCAAAAAATATGAACACAAAGAGAATTCCTTCATCCCTATTACAAACAACATAGTTGAGTCCTGATATACAATAGAGGCACAAGCAACTGCAAAGCATCATTAGACAGGATATAACGGCTTGCCGCATGATACTTGTGTAATGACTTACAAACAGCTTGTGAAGTGAGAGAGACGAGAAAGGGGAGGGACAAAGAGAGCAGGGTGATAAAGGGGAAAAAGAGATTGGGAAGGGAAAGAGAGATGGCAGGGAGAGAGAGGGATGGGTGAGAAAGGGAAGGGTGCAAGGTGTGTGTGTGTGTGTGTGTGTGTGAGAGAGAGAGAGAGAGAGAGAGAGAGAGAGAGAGAGAGAAGGGGGGAGTGGGAAAAGAGAAAGGATGAAAGATGAGCGGAAGAGAGAGATGAAAGGGAAGAGAAGCACGTGTGTAAAATAGAAACTCCATCCTTGTCCATATCAGATGATCACAGTGTCACGGTCGCTTGCCGTGAAGCTCATAACATTGTGCAAAACAAACTAGGCGGCTCATGCCACACACATATGCACAAGGGTATACGCATACCCTTGCTCATTAGCACATTTTTCAACTTACGTTTCGTGATGGAATGAGATATCTGCTTGTGCTTGTTGGTTCAACGTCTTACCTGAAAGGAGAAAGAAAGACTTTATTAACGATTGTTAATTGTTAGAATCTTTGGGGTAAATTCCGAATAATATTTAAATGTCTTCGCGATGTCTTCCGGTGTATGTCTTAGCCATCACGTGTCCGCTGCCTTTGTGTGTGCTGTATGAACTACTGCATTCATCGGGCAACAATAGCAGTCGTTGTATCCCCCTCTTCCTCTACTTCAGTCTTGTGTCTGTTGTTTACATACTTCCACGTTTACCCCCACACCCCTCTCTCTCTACCATGTTCTTTACTTCTCTCCATTTTCAATACCTAATCAATTGTGACTTAGTTTATTAGTATGGTGCCAGCTTACGTGACCCCCGTGTTGACAACCTGCTTGACCAAACAATGCACCCTAGATAAGACGGTGACCTACGACGATTGGTCTCTCAGTTCTTTCTCAGTCCGCTACAGTCCAGCCGCGACCTGATACCTGTCCAGATTGCCCTGACCTCGGCCAGGAGCCTCTCCGGGTCAGGCCACGCCCTCTCGTAACTCTATCTCCACTCAGCCAGCTTCTCACACCCTTCTCACACGACCTGCCCCGGCTTTGACCCAGCCGATCCAGAGAAGTCACGATACATTAATCTTTATCCATCAATAAACAATCATCATTAACTGGCCGTGTTTGCAATCACCCCTCTTTATCTTACCTCTCCTGCTTACGACATCCTCCCGTATTTTCCCTAATTACTATTCCTTCACAGCTGTTCTCTCTCTTCTCTCTCCACCTATCCCCACCGACACGAGGAACCTAATCCCCCTCCCCCTCCTCTCCCCCTCCCCCGCCCTCCCTCCAGCTTCAACCAAGCTCTCTCTCCTCCGCTAAGAACAGCTTGACCTGAAACTTCCCCTCCTTGTGATGTCAACGGACCAAATCGACGCAGAAGTAACGTTACACTTCTTAGATGAGGAGCTAGTAAGTGAGGGGAGGGATTGAGAGGGAGAGGGAGAGGGAGAGGGAGAGGGAGAGGGAGAGAGAGACAGAAAATGAGGGATAAAAAATAGCGAGGGAGAGGGAGAGACAGAGAGAGAAATGATGGATGGAAATAGCGAGGGAAGGGGAGAGGGAGGGAGGAAGGGAGGGAGAGAGAGGAAGAGAGAGCGAGAGTGCGAGCAGAGCGAGCGAGAGAGATAAAGAGATAGAGAATGAGGGATAGAAAATAGCGCGGGAGAGGGGAAGGAGAGAGGGAGGGAGAGAGAAAGAGAGAGAGGGAGGGAGAGAGAGAAAGGGATGAAGGGAGGGAGAGAGAGAGAGTGAAAGAGACAGAGAGAGAGAGAGAATGAGGGATAGAAAATAACACGGGTCATGGAGAGGGAGGGAGGGAGAGAGGGAGAGGGAGAGAGAGAGAATAAGGGATAGAAAAAGAGCGAGGGCGATCAAAGAGCCGTAACCGTTACCGAAATGCTTATCTGTCCGACTTTTTTCCCCTCCATGTTTAGCCCTCTTCCCCTCGTCTTAATTAATTCTCAAGTACATACTAATTAGGCTTAATATACATCGCTGGGTGTTTGCTATCTGATTACCTATTTCTCGATACCATTTCCAATAGTTGTAAAACTCTCATTACCTATTTGTGTTGCAATTTCGGACTCATCAAAATACGATCAAGTTTTGCGCAATTTAGTTTTCCTTTAACAGCGTACAAAAAACAACAACATTACGTGTCCCCACAAAAAATTAACCTCAACATTCACCCTTTGCATACAAAACGACGGAAGCTGCATAATCGTAATTAGCAATTCATGAAACAACTTTGCAATATTACATGCATGCAACAATCTACGTTCAGAAATAGGTAAGAGTACTTTGTTTATATCAGTCGTCAGTCAACTCGTCCCTGTCAAGTACAACATTTACGAGCAGTGATTACAACTGAAAATCAATTCACACTTAGTAAGGTTAGACTCATTAATGAAGTCATAACCATTACGAATGTTACTAATTAGAGTCTGCAACCATCATAAAGAATTTCACTACATCTTTTCAAAATAAACTCTTTACCCTTATTGATATTATTATCATTATTACCATGAGCATTATTACCATCGTCATTATTATCATTATCATTATTATCATCATCGTCATTATCAACGTTATAATTATTATTATCATCATTACAATTATAATTTTTATCATCATTATCATCATCATCAGCGCAACGATTATAATCGATAAATGCATCCAACCCATAAAATAAACCATGCCTCTTCCAATCAACCATGAAAAACACGGTCACCAATCATCATATAAAAGTAAGACAATAAAGATCACCAATCAGCATCTCTATTCATATTAACCAATCACGATCCAAGGTATGTATTAACACTATTCAATCAGCGCCAAATTAACCAATCAGCAGCCAAGACCTATCGGGATCTCACCAATTAACGTTCAATGTTATCAAAAGCAGGAGCGCCTAAGTGGACCAAACAGCCTGGAGGACGGCAGTTCATTCAATAATCTTGATGGAAGCAGACTAAGGTAAGGTAAGGTAACGTAAGGTAAGGTAAGGTAAGGTAAGGTAAGGTAAGGTAAGGTAAGGTAAGGTAAGGCAAGTTGTGGTAAGGCAAGGCAAGATATGATAAGGTAAGTTAATATGAGGTGAGGTAACGTAAGGTAAGGCAAGGCAAGTTACTATGAGGTAGAGCAGGGTAAGCTAGGGCAGGGTGAGATGAGGTATATAATTAAGGTGAGGTGAGTTCAGGTAAGGTACGTTAAGGGAAAGTAGGGCAATTTAAGGTAAAAGGGTAAGCTGAGGCGAGGGTGAACGAGGTCTGGCGGCGTTGAGATAAAGAGGTAAAATGGTTGGGGAAGTAAAGGAGATATACAGTTCTAGCAGAAATAGGATTGTAAGGGGAAAATGAAGGGAAGGGGGAGGAAACACGATGATTTCGCGCTAGGGATAGTATTGAACATATAAGAGGGATGCAAACTACTGTGATCAATGACTTTAAATATATATATATATATATATATATATATATATATATATAATGAATACAATTTACTTTATAAAAACCGCCTACATATTCATTAAAAAAAAACTTGTTTCCATGATAAATTTCAATACTTATCCTCCTTTCGCCCTACCTGAATCAGTAAAAGCTCTATCAGTACCCATAAATCCAAGAGATTCCGTGCAAAAGTGACATAAAATATCTTATTTACTTCTCCGTACTATGTCACAAGACAGCTTCATAGGAAACAGCGCCTGGAGGATGAAAACCATTGCCATACTAATGTAGCAAGTGTATTATCCTATATATACACTCCAGTTAATAAATAACAGCATTAACTTCGAGTTTAAAGCCCTGCATAAAAGGAGTAATAAATGAATATTAAAAAAAATACTTTAATTAATCCACGAATCATATAGAAGAGTGAAATAAATATATACCCGTTATATTCGAGAGTATGGCAATGCGCAGTGAATATCGATCTATCGTTACTGACAAATGCCAGGCTCTACAGAGATGACTACTGCGAATGTAACTAGTAGAGTGTACAACGAACTGACATAACGTAAGTAAGCATTGCAGTAAACACAGATTTCTCCTCTTGTTTAACTGGAGGAATAATGTCAAAGACCTGTTTGTATCTGTGGCTCCGGTGTTACAGCTGTGTTGAACTCCGAAAATGCGAAATGATACCTTTCGTATATATTCTTATAAATCAATGGTTTAAGTCTCTCTCTCTCTGTTTTGTATTTATATCAGTTTATTTTTCACAATACAGGAATTATTAGAACACTTAGGAACAATATATATTTGTCAATAAATCTATTATGAACGACATTTCAAAACCACCATCCATGAACATAATACAACGCCTTCATTTCCACCACATAATACCATGGAACACATCGTATATAATTCCACTAAACGCATAACACATAACACAAAACACCAACAAACGCATAAAGAACGCAATAACATTAAGCACATAAATCCCAGGAAATGCGACTTCGTTGTATTGACATACTGGGCGCCATTTTCTTTTTACACTTTCAATGAATATATACATGAGCAGACCAAGACATTCGGGTTCTTGAACGATTTGACATTTAATGTTTGGAGATGTTTGGAGATCTATCTATCTATCTATCTATCTATATATATATATAAATATATATATATATATATATATATATATATATATATATATATGTGTGTGTGTGTGTGTGTGTGTGTGTGTGTGTGTGTGTGTGTGTGTGTGTGTGTGTGTGTGTGTGTGTGTGTGTGTGTGTGAGAGTGTGAGTGTGCGTGTGTGTGTGAATGCAACTGAAGGTCAACTCTTAAAACTTTTGTCCCTTATATATATATGGAATGTTAATCAATACATGTAAAACATAAGGAAATTAAGGGAAACATAAGAGAAATATAGACTATTTCCTCTCCTCGAAAACTGTTACTTTCCTCTCTGCTTAAGACAGGCAAAGAGTGAGTCGTGGTAGCAGTACAATATAACAATATCAGCAAAATAATGATGATAATTGTGGTACCAGAAGTAACAAGAATTGTATTACCTTGATAACAATAATGATAATAATAACATGAGTAATAATAATATCAACACTAATAATATTAGTATTAATAATATTAGTTTAACAACCTTGGTGATAATAAAAGTATGACGATAATAGTAATGACAATGAGGATAATAATAACAATAATCACATAATAATAACAATGGTAATGATAATGACAATAATGATAACACTACTATTACTATTACTACTACTATTCCTTCTACTAACAATAACAATAACAAAATTAATACTAAATAAATAAATAACAATCGACAACGAGAAAACAGCCAACTAATGATACAACTATGCCCCCGGCTCCCCCCCCTCCCCCAGGCGATGCAGCCAACCTGCACGTGAGCATCTCGTCACGGGGAACAGCTGCTCCTCTCGCGCCTTTGTCCGAAACTCTGATCTGCCGTAGGAAGCAGAATGGCAGACTTTTGGCAGTTGTCGTTTGTGCCAGTCACGCTACTCATTTAAAAAGCATGACAGAGGTTGTTTGTCACGTCTGTCTGCTGGACTTGTCTCTCCTATCAGCTGGCCTTCACGTCAGTCCAGTATGCCATTTGTTAATCAGTTTGTTCGCGTTCTAGTCGGCATATCCATTTGGGCTTGAAAAATGCTAAATGCAAAAGTATAGTAATTTTTCTTTCGTTCCGTCAACGCGGTAGAATGTTTTGCCCGTCATGTCTATTTTGCAAGACAGTTGGTCGGGACGGTGAATGTTCCAGTCCGGTACACAAATCATTCTGTCAGTCATCTGCCCGGTAAGTCATCACATGGTCAGCAAACTGTCAGTCGCTCTGGTACCCAACCGCAATATAATCAATCATCAGATCAGTTTACAAAATGACTGCTCTGATTAACTTATTACGATGACTTTGACATACAACGTATATAGAGACCAGAAGACGTTCGGAATGTGATATTCTAGATAATAAAATAAAGAAGTCTGGAATGTTACAGGCAAGGTGCATGTGGAATAAGGCTAAAACGAAGAGGAAGGGGAGAAGAGCAGACGAGGAAGTAGACAAAATTGTGGAAAAAGAAAGAAGAAATGGAAGACGAGCTTGAAAAGGAGGGAGGGAGGGAGGGAGGGAGAGAGAGAGAGTGTAGATAAAAGCAGGAAGGAAATGAAAGGGAGGGAGGGAGAGAAAGAGGGGATAAAAGAGCCGAGGAAAAAGAATTGCAGTTTAAGCTGGAATCACCGGAAGGGCTGGCGACAGGGGACAGAGGGAGATAGATAACGAAACAGAACGGAGGGAAAAAGGATAAGAGACGCAGCGAAGAGCAGAGGGAGATGGAAAATCCGCAAAGGCCAAGAGGGATGGAGGAGACGAGGGAGCAGACACGGAGGATGAAAAAGGAAATAGAATAGAGAAGAGAAACGTGGAGATTTACGAATGGGGTTAATGAAAAGATAAGAATGCCTCTACATCTGAAAAACGGGGCGACCTGAATGAGGGTTTAACAGTCTCATCAACCATGGACTCTGTAGTGATCCCCGGGCCAAACACTCGCGAGCTTCCGCACACAATGGTTTACCAGTGGAGGAAGAGGGTCAGGAGGAGTGGAGACAAGGAGGGAGGGAAAGATTGAGAGAGAGAGAGAGAGAGAGAGAGAGAGAGAGAGAGAGAGAGAGAGAGAGAGAGAGAGCAAATACACAAATATACACAAACACACACACACACACACACATTCACAAATACACAAACACACACACACACGCGCGCGCGCGCTTCTATCTACCTCTATATGTTAGACAGATAAAAAGTATAGAATTATAGAGACACTGATAGCGTCAGAAAAAAGAGAGAGGGAGAGAGACAGGTAGTTAACAGAACAGGCAGTGATAAGGCATTAAAGAGACAGTCAGACATATAAATAGATAGATATAGAGAGGTATGGAGAGAGAGGAGAGATGAGACAGAGAAAGACGCACACAAAAACACTCACACACTCATATATATCTAGCTATATCTATATCTATATCTATTTATCTATCTATCTATATATTTATATCTGTGTGTGTGTGTGTGTGTGTGTGTGTGTGTGTGTGTGTGTGTGTGTGTGTGTGTGTGTGTGTGTGTGTGTGTGTGTGTGTGTGTGTGTGTGTGTAGAGAGAGGGGGGGGGGGGGAGAAGGGAGGAAGAAGTGAGGATGGGGGAGTGAGGGGGAGGAGAGGGGAGAGAGAGAGAGAGAGAGAGAGAGAGAGAGAGAGAGAGAGAGAGACAGAGAGAGGGAGAGAGAGAGAGAGAAAGAAAGAGAGAGAGAGAGAGAGAGAGAAACGGAGAGAAGGGACATATAGCACCGATAATAGAAATCATACCCACATAAATATATATCTCATCTATCGGCTGAACAGTGCTATTAGACTGCTTCCCGTTTCCCCTGTCTCATCCAACACACACATTCACACACTTGTATTTGACTATGCGTTCTTCACATTCCACGCTCTCGTGTAGCTTCCCACGCTGCACGGGAATAGAACAGGTTAAATGCAACACTCGACCGGTAGGAGACGATATCCTCCTTCCTGCACAAGACCAGACGGTGTGCGTTTGGTTCCTAATGCCCAATGTAACCAAACTGTTGTTTTTTTTTTCAACATGCGGATTATACCTATTTTGATCTTCCAGGATCAAATATACTCATTGATCGCTTAAAACTTAATTTAATCTGAAACTGCAATTCTCCGTATCTCTCTCATTTCGTCATTTATCAAGTATATTTACAAAGAAAACAAAAACACTATAAAAAGGAGAAGTGATCCCGCCATCGCAGCCTTCGCTAACCCAAGGCAGGTGCATGTGTTTGTCAGGTAATGCAATACTTTGGTTTGGCCTAGATGGCGGTCGTGAGTGGTCGGGGCAACAGACGTACGCACGCTTCTCTCTCTCTCTCTCTCTCTCTCTCTCTCTCTCTCTCTCTCTCTCTCTCTCTCTCTCTCTCTCTGTGTTCCAGTGAATTAGTTAATTACACCTGATAAGATTATTTTTACAAAGGTACATGTATGTAATTAGAATGTGGAGTAAATAATTATAAAAAAAATGCGAATACATTCCATCATAATTATGATATACACATACTAATAATATGGTGATAAATGTAACTAGTTGCGAAAGCTATGGAATTTGCAGCAGCAGCAGTAGCAACAACAGCAGTATTAGTGGCATTGTAACATCAACCTTAAGGCAGGTAGACCCCAGTCTTGATCACAGAGATAGGCCTATTTTTAAGGTAATACAACATACTCTATTGGATACAGAGAGAACAGAGCTCCAAATACCATTCATATGGGTTCTTTATCACTTCGTATTACCATAACCTAAACTCTTATAAGTTCCATTAACAAATCCCATAGAAATTAATGAAACATCTCATCTACTCTGTATCTTAACTATTAGAGCACATAACATACTCTGAAATAGTTTCCTTATGTCAAGGAAATGCACTAAGAAAACATTTCTATCTACGCTAATTCAATTTACACTAAAAAAAATGAGTTGCATATTTAGAATCAACAGGTCAAGATCTACATGATGGTACAAACATTACGATCAATATGTGGTTCCCTTTTTGTATGTCGTTTCAGATTACGTATGGCTTCACTTGAACATTACTCAATTTAGTACGCGCGCCCTTTCGGGTCTAGGTACTGTGTCGCGGCTGTTGCTCGAGTTAGATTCACGTGATCAAAAATACAAACACTGTAACGTATGAATAAATAGGAGACGAAATACAGGCAGAGTAAGAAAGTCACTAAACCCAGAAGATGAAAGCGAAATAGATCAAAAGTGTATTTTTTTGTTTCTTTACTGTGGCATTCTTTCATCTAGACTTGAACACAGGTATCTCTGGCAAATTACTACAAATTATGAATTAAAGGATCATGGTACACATTCAAAATTTAAGTTACACGGCGAATCTAAATTACATACGCTTCCTCGTTACAGTGCATATGGTACAAGGGGTGACTTAGAACATCTCAATGTTTTAATTCAAGTTACTGTTATATTAATGCAAAAGTGCTCTAGAACTTCGCACATTCTTTTTTTATGAGTAACGGCGCCTTCCAATGGATTCAGCACACAAAGACAGAGCA
>BOPN01001121.1:225000-227500 GCA_017312705.2 Penaeus japonicus | reverse complement strand
CAAGGGCGTTTTATACACATGTATATAAATATACAATGTATCTCCATTACCTCGCCAGGGAGTCATAAAACTGCGATATATGGCAGCCCCACAAGAACACCCTTTTAGCCGTCATTGCTATTTTAACGGCCATGTTTACGGGCTCACCAACAGTTGTTTAAACAGTAACTTAACGCATTTAAGATCTCGGGCCAATGCAGCTGACGTGGCAAGACCTTGAGTTTACTTAAAGACCTTGCAATTCTCGAGACTCTTGACACTTTTTTCCGTTGCTAGTTTTGCCAAAGACTAAACAAGAGGCAAATACGAAGCGGAAGTTGTGCAGAGGAATTTCCGCCGCCTAAAACGCCCGTTGACTGTTGACGAGGATTCCAAGCCCGTGATGAACAACAGATGGTTGAAGGAGTAAGTCCGTGTGATGTGATAGTGATTTTATTGCTTTCTTTGCCAGATGTTCTTGATGGTGATGCAGTTTGATATTGTTACAGTCATGAAAACCTTTATGATGCATTTAATTTAAGCTCTTAGGTGATGCAATAGAACACGCACGCAGACACACATACACATACACATATATGAGTATGTATGTGTGTATGATGTTAATAATTTGTCTTCATTCTATTATTGTAAATACGACTATGAATAATTACCACTAGCAGGTTCATCATAATAAATCACTGCCACTGTTATCCGCTTAAAATTTTTCATTATCAATAAATTCTACCATGGACTGTATAACCTATAATTCTCACCTTTATAAACATTATCACATACCAATAAATTATTTTCATTCACAAACTCGTTTTTCAATATTCCGGCACGCTTCTCTCTCTCTCTCTTTCCCGCCATAAAGCAGGGCTGGCGCACGAGCCTCGGAATCGCTTTTGTTTTATGGATGTTGTAATGGGATTTCACCGATCATCTAGTAATGGCAGTGTATTAGATTCTGTCTGGTGGAATTCAGTTTATCGGCTTCTCTCTGCGCCAGTCAGTCTATGCTTGATAGTGTCACCTTTATCTCTTTTTTTCTGATTTTACGATAAGAAGAAAAGCTAATGATTTTGAAAGAAGAAAATGCTAGCCGTATTTCCGATATATGACAACACCGCCGGCGGCCCTTTGTTGCCGCTTGACAATGCCGGCATCAGAGAATGAGTTAATCAATAAACATTACAAATTGTGCATTTTGGTGCAGAGCAGCAGAGAGAGGGAGACTGGGGAGGGAGGGAGGGAGGGAGTTTGAGGATTATATGGTATGTTAATACATTTGATATATATAGTCATACCATATAATTCTCATATCTAGAAAGAGAGAGAGAGAGAGAGAGAGAGCCAGAGGCTGAGACAGAGACAGAAACAGAGATACCTCACTACATAACGTAAGTGCTACACACAAAACTACTAACCATTGTTTCATAATTTTTCTTTTTCCAAATTTCATGTAATTTAATTTCTATTTGCGCTTTGGATCTGTCACCCACGAAGCCATATATCCCTGAAATCAGTCTTCCTTGAAATGAAGTCGCCTACAATGTCAGCTCAGCTAAATTCGGGAAAAATAAACTGCCACTGTGCATTCAAGATCATGTTGAAGAACACTTATTTCTGCAAACTCTAGTCTAGGTCTGAAGAATTCAATGCAGTTAAGGACGTCAAGTGAATCAATAGACAGCTGTAAATATAATGCCAATATACTGCTGTTTCAAAAGAAAAGTTATTTGAAGTGTCTGATGTGTAACTCTTAATAACATTGTTTTTAGGTTGTAGCCATGTGTGTGTGTGTGTGTGTGTGTGTGTGTGTGTGTGTGTGTGTGTGTGTGTGTGTGTGTGTGTGTGTGTGTGTGTGTGTGTGTAAGCACATTTGTGTTTTAATCAGATTTAAACAGAATGTAAAATAAGATAATAATTAACGCCTGGTACAAACTTTACCTCCGATTCGAACGCAAAATTCAGCTGAACTTATCACTATAAATAAAAGCGTATGAATAAACGCCATAATCTCCCAGTAAATAAAACGCCCGAACCCAAATGAACAGCACTGTATAAATGATGTTATTACGTACTATAAACTTGACAGCGGGAAGGGGGGAGAGGGGAAACGAGAGAGGGTGGATGGTTGATGATGATGATGATGGGGGCGAAGGGAGACAGCTGATGACAGGGGTGTGATGATGTTAATGATGATGGTGAGGGAAGGAGGACAGGAAGGTGATGGTGATGAGGGAGAGGGTCAAGCAACTGGCTTGATAATGCAAGAGAGGGAGGGGGAGGGAGTAGGAGAAATAGAGACAGAAAATGGGTTACAAATTGTGCGTTTGGTAGAGGGCAGAGAGAGAGAGAGAGAGAGAGAGAGAGAGAGAGAGAGAGAGAGAGAGAGAGAGAGAGAGAGAGAGAGAGAGAGAGAGAGAGAGAGAGAGAGAGAGAGAGAGAGAGAGAGAGAGAGAGAGAGAGAGAGAGAGAGAGAGAGAAAAGATTACCCGTCATAAGTTCGATGTAACTG
>BOPN01001121.1:217500-220000 GCA_017312705.2 Penaeus japonicus | reverse complement strand
TTCCTCTTCGTTCTTGTGTATGATAATTCCCTCACCGAGTCCGTTGTTGACACTGAAAGATTCGTATTTCTTTGTCTTGTTACTGTAATCTACCTCATAGTTTATATAAAGAATAAAACGCAAGAAATGATTAAAAAGAAAATCCATTTTTGGCGCGTTAGTATTCCGTCCGGCTGACAGAGGGCGCGCAGGAGCAACCTTCACGCTGACATGCTCTCCGTGGACAGCGGGAGAGACAGTGCACATCTGATATTGGTTTCCTTTGGAATTTCCTTCTAAACCATGAAAAGCAAATGTATTGGATATGATGGAGTGCGGCGAGCAAAGTGTCGTTGGATGAAAACCCATCCGAGCCATAATTGGCAAAAGGAGAGCGAATTAAGAGAAGGGGGAAAAGAGGGGAAAGAAGAAAAGGAAGGAAGGAGGCAAAAAGAGAGAGAGAGAGAGAGAGAGAGAGAGAGAGAGAGAGAGAGAGAGAGAAGAGAGAGAGAGAGAGAGAGTGAGAGAGAGTGAGAGAGAGAGAGAGAGAGAGAGAGAGAGAGAGAGAGAGAGAGAGAGAGAGAGAGAGAGAGAGAGAGAGAGAGAGAGAGAGAGAGAGAGAGAAAGAGAGGGAGAGAAAGAGAGAGAGAGAGAAAGAGAGAGAAGGAAAAAAAGAGAGAGAGAGAGAGAGAGAGAGAGAGAGAGAGAGAGAGAGAGAGAGAAAGAGAGACAGGAAGAACGAAAGAAAGAACAAAGAAACCACTCTCCTGCCAGACGCAAGAATCACGTATAAATATTTCGTGTTTGCATTCATTACCCGATTTTATTCCCCGCTTGTAAATCTTTTATTTAAGTTTCCAAACATTTACAGGAACGAATATCGTACCAATATCGATATTAACTCTTCAAGACGAATGACCCAATATAAAAAACAAAAAACAAAAAAACAAAAAACTGCCGAGTTATGGAAAAATAAAAAACAAAATATTGATAAGAATAAAGGAAAGGGAAAGAGTTAAGAAAAATAAAAATAAAAAAAGTAGTAGATATCCTCATCCCTTCCTCCCTCCCCCTTCTTTCCTCTCCCCTCATCTCCCCTCTCTTCTCTCCCCTTAGGTGCCACATCTCCCAATATTTCTGAGTGCATAAAATCGTAACTGCCTAATGACATCGTAAATGCGTACTGGCAGGTAGATATTCACGGAAGGAATAAGGGAGAGGGAAAGAAATGGGAGATGGAGGAGGGGAAGGAGAATAAAGGGCAAAGGAAGAGGGAGATGGAGAGGAATAGAGGATGAAGATGAAGGTAGGAAGAATTACAGTGTGGAGTAGAGTTGAGGGAGAAGAGGGAAAGATCTCTCTCTCTCTCTCTCTCTCTCTCTCTCTCTCTCTCTCTCTCTCTCTCTCTCTCTCTCTCTCTCTCTCTCTCTATATATATATATATATATATATATATATATATATGTATATATATATATATAATATATATATATACATATATATATATATATATATATATATATATATATATATATATATATATATATATATATATATATATATACACACACACACACACACACACACACACACACACACACACACACACACACACACACACACATATATATATATATATATATATATATATATATATATATATATATATATATATATGTATGTATGTATATACTGTATATATAATGCGAAAAGAGGGAGAAGAGAGAAAAAATATAGATAAAACACAAAGATAGGGAGTACAGAGAAAGAGAGGCATATAATGCAGAGAGAAGGAGAAGAATAGAAGGCAAAGAGAGGGAGAAAAAAACAGAAAGAAAATAGGAAGAATAAAAGAAAAATAAAGAAAGAAAATAGGAAGAATAAAAGAAAAATAAAGAAAGTAGATAAAAATAAAATACTATTTTTAAAGAAAAAGCAGAAAAAGAAAAAAAATCCAGATCTAATGAGAAAAAGAGAAGCGAACGAGAGATTGGCGAAAGCGCTGGGTGGTCACGCGGGGGAAGACATATGGCGAGTGAGGGGAAGGGCGGCAGGTAGGGCCGAGCAGATAATCGAGTAAGGGTAGACATTTCGCGGTAGATGAAGACTGATGAGCTAAGGGGTATAGCGGTAGACATATTTTCGATGTAGAGTTGAAGGGAAGCTTGTTTCATGGTAGATAAACTGGGAATTATGGCGGAGCAGGGTAGATAAAGAGGAAGTTGACGATGCGCGGGGATGGGAATCTATCAGCTCGGGAGAATCTTCTCGAGATGTATTGCCTTTAGAAGCTACTTTGTTGGCAGAGACGGTAGATCCCTTGTAGCAGGTGCTGTGCTTCATTCAGAGGAAGAGAAAGATAGAAATAAAACGAGAGGGATAGAATGTATAGAGAGGGAGAGATATAATGCAAAGAGATATATTTAATGATACAATAGGAGAGGTACCATTTATCCGTTTCGAGATGATTTAACTGTCGATCTGTGTATATGTAAAGATAGATAAATAAAGATAGAATGAA
>BOPN01001121.1:195000-197500 GCA_017312705.2 Penaeus japonicus | reverse complement strand
AAGAAAAGGAAGAATAGAAGAAGGAAGGCAAGAATAAAGCATAAAGAAGTACAAAGGAAGAGGAAGAAATGGTAGATTAAAGGAAGGAAGAAAAGAAGAAAACAAACAGGATAACAAAGAAAGGGGAAGAAAAGGTTGAAGCCAAGAAAGAAAAGGTTAAAACCTCAAGGTATCCAAAAGATTCGAGAACTTTCATGTGAAGTATTATAAATTCTTCTCGTGTTNTCTCTCTCTCTCTCTCTCTCTCTCTCTCTCTCTCTCTCTCTCTCTCTCTCTCTCTCTCTCTCTCTCTCTCTCTCTCTCTCTCTCTCTCTCTCTCTCCAGCTACTCCAATGCACTCGGGAGTCTTTGAAGATATTGTATTGAAACCTTTGGCTGTTCGTTGTTCCACTGCCTTTCACATTTCTGCGTTCGAAAATATGTACAGTTAGTGGGTCAAGCTCTTTTATTTTTTCTAAACACATGCTCTCAATAGTTCTTTGGATCTCTTGCCATGACTTCCATTGTCTTTTTTTCTCTTCTAACTCTTTTTTTGTTGTATCAAAAATTTAATTTGCTAAAATTTATGCTAATTCAGTTATGCATATTAATGAACGCATGGCTACTTAACTTGTAACGTAATGAACACAGTAAATTAGTTATTTATCACTTAATATGTTCATTCTCACTAAAGATGCAGTGACAACAGTCATAATAAATATGGAATGGGAGCGGGTATTTAAGTAGTCAATGAAATTAGAAGAGTTTGTGTTACTTCGGTGAGGCAATTTGCCACTGTACTTGAGCGAACTAATAATGCAGCTGTTTTAAGAAGGCTTGTCTTTTGCCTCAGAGGAGTCGGTCCCTTTGGAGAATGGCTGCTGTTGCCTTTCATTCTCTCTTTCTTTTTCTTCTTTTTCCTTTTTCATTTTCGAGTTCTTTCTTCTGGCCTTTTGTATGCGTCTGATTCTCGGTGGGTCTTTCATCGTTTGTCTTCATGTCTCTCTCTCTCTCTCACTCTCTCTCTCTCTCTCCCCCTTTCTCACTCTCTCTGTGCTCTTCCTTCCTCCGTCTCTCTCTGTCTATCTATTATAATGATATTGTTCGTCTGCTCATCAATCTATCTATCCATCTACATTATTACACTTATCAATCTATCTCTTTTCATCTAGCTATATTTCTACATGCTTAGCTATCTACCTAAACCTTCCTTACACATACAAATCCCCCCCCCCCCCCTCTCTCTCTCCCACCTCTTCGGCACAGCTAGCTAACCTATGTGCGTGCGTGCGTGCGTGTGTGCGTGTCCTACCGAATGAGTGATGTGAATCTAGCAGGTATGTCTACTAACAACACCATTATTTCTCCTTTCCTCGCATGTATATTCACCGTGGAAGATTACGGAATAAAGTACATGGCGTTAGAAAAAAGGGGGAGATGTATATTCACCGTTATTTTCACCGCGATGTGGAATAGGGCGGGGGGGAGGGGGGATGAGATATGATAATCAGGGTAGTATACATATGATAGGGAGGTAAGTGAAAAAATATGTAATATATATACATATATGACAAAGTTGTACTCTTTTATTTTTTTCACGTAGAAGCTCCTGTACTAAACACAATATTAAGATTAAGCATTATTCATTTCTTCAGCATTTTAAAAATGATCCCTGAAGAGGGTTGGTGCAAACAGCCAAGCCCTAATGATAGCAAAAAATATTCCTCTGGCTTCGTGAGGGAGATTATCGATGGTCGGTTATACCAAGAATCGCAGACCCGACTTATTTCTTTTGTTTATTTATTAAGGAGATTTGGATCCACAAGAGTGTGGGTTTCTTTCTCTCTTTCTTTCTTTTTTGAGTGTGAGAGCATGAGAGAGAGGGGGAGGGAGAAAGAGCGAGAGAAAGAGAGAGAGAGAGAGAGAGAGAGAGAGAGAGAGAGAGAGAGAGAGAGAGAGAGAGAGAGAGAGAGAGAGAGAGAGAGAGAGAAAGTTTTATTTATTTCTTTTTTGAGTGATAGAATGAGAGAGAGAGAGAGAGAGAGAGAGAGAGAGAGAGAGAGAGAGAGAGAGAGAGAGAGAGAGAGAGAGAGAGAGAGAGAGAGAGAGAGAGAAAGTTTTTTATTTATTTTTTTTTTGAGTGTGATAGAGAGAGAGAGAGAGAGAGAGAGAGAGAGAGAGAGAGAGAGAGAGAGAGAGAGAGAGAGAGAGAGAGAGAGAGAGAGAGAGAAAGTTTTTTATTTATTTCTTTTTTGAGTGTGATAGAATGAGAGAGAGAGAGAGAGAGAGAGAGAGAGAGAGAGAGAGAGAGTGAGAGAGAGAGAGAAACAAAAACAGAGGAAACAAGCAAGGCTTTGAAGGCGTGGATCCCGCAGTAGTATTGGCTTGGCACCAAAGGTGACACAGACCGTGGCTAATGCCGGCAAATAAAGTCACCGAACATACTCTAGATGTTTTGTTTTTCATCTAATCATTTATCTATCTATCTGTCTATCTATCTATCTATCTTTTCTCTGTTCCT
>BOPN01001121.1:185000-187500 GCA_017312705.2 Penaeus japonicus | reverse complement strand
TTAATGGTTTGTCAAGACCTGAAAGCACGTATGCACACACCTAAGTGAACATATATCCACACAGACACACACACGCACACACACACACACACACACACACACACACACACACACACACACACACACACACACACACACACACACACACACACACACACACACACACACACACACACACGCACACGCACGCACCCATGCGCATGCGTGCACACACACCGCCAAAAGTGGGCCACGTATGGGTAAGCACAGGGAAGGGAGAGGGGAGAGGGGAGAGGGGAGAGAGCGTCGAGTGGTTGTGGTGCGCGATGGGGAGAAGGCCAGCTCCTCTTTAGTCCGAGTGGGGAGAGGGGTGAGGGGAGTGGGGAGAGGGGAGTTGCCGACACCGGTAGCAGACGCAAGAGCAGTTGCATCGTCAGGAGAGGAAGTGTGCGTGGGTGCGTTCGTGCATGCGTGTGCGTCCATGCGTTATTGTTGACGTGCGCCTGCGTGTACATATGCGGGTGCGCGTGTTTATATGTCTGTAAGTATACATTCACGCATGTATAAGTAGCATATAGTCTTCATTCCTCGACACCGTCAGCAAACCCGCCCACATACTACTGTGTGAATTCCCGCCCACCAAACCGCCCATTCCGTCTCCCTCTCACCTTACCGGTATTGACTGCCAACCCCCACGCCCCACCCCCCCTTCGAGCCGGGCGTCGGGGTGCATCCATTGTGCGTGTGGGAAAACTGTAGCCGTGTTAATCTCTCTCTCTCTCTCTCTCTCTCTCTCTCTCTCTCTCTCTCTCTCTCTCTCTCTCTCTCTCTCTCTCTCTCTCTCTCTCTCTCTCTCTCTCTCTCTCTCTCTCTCTTGATAAAATTCTCGTTTCCACTCCCCCCTCTCTCACTTTCTCTCTCTCTCACTCACTCACTCTCTCTCTCTCTCTCTCTCTCTCTCTCTCTCTCTCTCTCTCTCTCTCTCTCTCTCTCTCTCTCTCTCTCTCTCTCTCTCTCTCTCTCTCTCTCTCTCTCTCTCTCTCTCTCTCTCTCTCTCTCTCTCTCTCTCTCTCTCTCTCTCTCTCTCTCTCTCTCTCTCTCTCTCATCACCATCATCATTTCCGCAGCCTTGCCACCTCGACCCAATATTTCCAAGTTCTTGATTTCGCGATTGATTGATTCCCGGTGAGCGAGCAGCCCGACAAAGCGAACTTAAAGAGCCGCAAAATCAATATGATACTCTTCACTTGGGTCTGAGTGCATTGCAAACACTCAGGTCAACATAGGTCTGCATGACCCTCTCTCTGCCTGTTTCTTTCTTGTTCTTCTTCATGATGTTTTTTTTTTTTGTTGTTGTTGTTGTTAATTACAGGATATTTTGTTTTTGTTTTTCGTTTGGATGGTGTTTTTTCGGTTGTTTGTTTGTTCCTTTGTTGCTTTTACTTTTTTGATTGTTCGTTGTCCTTGGGGTTTGAATTATGTATTTTTAGCCTTTGTTTGCTGTTGTTGCTATAGTTCATTTGCTTTGTTTGTTGCTGAATTTCATGATCCATTTGTTTTGCCACGCCCCCTTTTTGACCGAAAACACCACTCCCCTTAATGACTTTGACCTCTCACGACCTCTTCCGCCCCCCCTCCCTTGTCCTCCTATGCTCTTCTACCCTCTCTTCCCTCTCTTTTCTCTACTGTTAACCACTCTCCCTCCTCCTCTCTCCTCTCCTCCCACATCTCCCTCTCCCTCTCCCCTTCCCTCTTCCTTTCCCTCTCTCCTCCCCTCTCCCTTCACTTTTTTCCTCCCCCCCTCCCACCCACCCCCTCACTTCTCCCCACATTTCCCCCTCCCCCTTCCCTTCTCCTCCTCTCCCCTACCTTCTACCTCTCCTCCCACCCTCTTCTCCCATCCTCTTCTCCCCTCCCCCCTCCTCTTCTCCCCTCCCCCTCCCCCTCCTCTTCTCCCCTCCCCCTCCCCCTCCCCCTTCCTGTGTGGCGTATCGCGTTCGATCTTCACTTCCGTCACGAGTCAACGTCGCCCCGATGCTAATCAGTATTTATACCTTTTTTCTTCCTGATTACACACATGCACACATACAGACAAGTGTGCGTGTGTCTGTGTTCGTATATGTGTGCGTGCGTGCGTGCGTGCGCGTGTACCTTCGCATGCGTGCGTGCGTGCTTGTGCGTGTGAGTGCCTGCCTTCGACATCTCGAAATGCGTGAGTTCTGCCTCGTCCTTGCCTCCAGGTGCGAGGAAGTTCTCCTTCAGAGCGGGTTCCCGGCGACACCAGCTGATGAATGAGCGATATAGGTATGAATTCTTAATCCCAATTCCGTTTCCCGCCCTTGCTTTCTCCACCATTTAGGTTGGCCTGTCATTTTTACTTCTTTAGCTTCTTTCTTCCTTTTCGTTTCGTTTTTCGTTTTTTTTTTCTGAAATCATCCGACCTTCTTACTTTTACCTCCTCCTTGTTTATATTTCTTCTTACTTTGCTGTTTCTATATCTCTTACTTATTCTTTCTCTTCC
>BOPN01001121.1:177500-180000 GCA_017312705.2 Penaeus japonicus | reverse complement strand
CTCTCTCTCTCCTCTCTCTCTCTCTCTCTCTCTCTCTCTCCCTCTCCCTCTCCCTCTCCCTCCCTCTCTCTCTCTCTCTCTCTCTCTCTCTCTCTCTCTCTCTCTTCTCTCTTCTCTTGCTGTTGTTGTTCTTCTTCTTTCTTTCTGTTTTTCCTCCTCTTCTTCTTCCTTTTGTTTTTCTTCCTTTTTTTCCTCTTTCTTTTCTTCATTATTACTATTTTTATTGTTATTGTTATTTTTATTATCGTTATCATCCTTCCCACCTTCTATTCCTATTTGCATCACTTTCTCCTATACCTTCTTAACTCTCTCCTCCACCTTCCCTTTCTCTCTTCCCCATCTTCTTTTATGCCCATTGCCATCTTTTTCCCTCCCTCCTTCTCCCCCATCCCTACTCCTGCCCACCCTACCCTCTTCCTTCCCTACCTCCTTCTTTTTCTCCTTTCTCCCCCCTCTTCCCATGTCTCCCATCCTGCACCCGCACCCTGTCATTGCTTCTCCCTTACCCCCTTCCCCCCTCCTATACCCTTTCGCCTCTACCCCTCTCTACCCCTCCCTTAACCCCTCTCCCAGTCTCTCATCACCCCCTCCCCCTCTCCCACCCCTCTGATACCTTTCTACCCCCTCCCCCTCTCTCATCACCCCTTCCCCTTCTTTCATCACCTTCCCCCACCACCCTCTCCCCCTCTCCCATCACCTCTCCCTCTCTCCCGTCATCCTCTCCCACCACCCCTTCCCTTTCCTCCTATCACCCCTTCCTTTTCTTCCCATATCCTCCCACCCCCACCCCCATCCCCACCACATCACTCATCAAGACATCTCCACTACCATCCCCCCCCCTCCCCCAGCATCCCTCCACCAAACAAACCCCTTTCCCTCCCTCCCCCCCACCCGTCCCCATACCCACTGTCATCTCCTTCCCCTCTACCCACTCCCCCCCCCCTCCCTTTCAACCAGGAAGCCCCTCCCGAGCAGGAAGAAGCGTCGGATTCCCTCTTCCTTTTTTTCATTTCTTTTTCTTTGTTCTTTTTTGTAATTTTTGCCTCTTATTTTATCTGTTCCTCAATGTGTTTCACTCCTTTCCTCCTTTTGTTTCTCTCTTTCTCACTTTTTTTTTCGCCTTTTAACTCTCTTGTCTCACTCGATTTTCCCCACATTTTTTTTCTAGTTTTACTTCTTTATTTTCTTCCCCTTCCTCACTTTTCCTGTATCTTCATCCTTTCCCTTTTTCCCCCACATTATTTCCCCTCCTTTTTCCTCTTTACCCCACACTTTTCCCCTCCGTATATCTCCCCGCTCTTCTTATCCTCCCTTTTCCTTACATACCCGGAACTTTTTCCCCCTTTTCCCCCTTTACCCCCTTCCCCACTTTCCCCCTTACCCCCACACTTTTTCCCCCTTACCCCTTTCCCCCACACTTTTTTCTACTCCTTTTCCCCCACACTTTTTTTCTACCTTTCCCCTTTCCCCCACCGCCGCGATGAGTGCGTGGATCCGGCGTCAGGTGACAGAGGCGCGAGATATCGTGGGCGGCGTCGGGCCTTTGGTGTTGCCGCCCGTCTTGGGGTTACGCTCAGTTGCTGGTGGAGTGGTTGTTTGGTGTGGTTGTTGTTTTTGGTTGTTGATTGTTGTTGCTAATATTGTTAGTTGATGTTTGTTGGTTTGTTGGTTGGTTGTTGGTTTTGAATGGTGGTTGTGGTGTTGATGTTGGTTGTTGTGTTTGTTGTATATTGCGGGGAAGTTTTTTGTTTTTAGTTGCTGCTTTTGTTGTTGGCCGTTGAGTTTGTTGTTGTTTCCGGGGTTGTTGTATTATTATTTTTGACATAAAGTATATAGATGTTGTTGTTTTGTTTGCAATTTGCTTGTGTTTATTTTTGTGGTTGCTTACTTTTGCGGGTTAAATGTTGTTGTTGAATGGGTTATTACACGTGTGGTTTCTATCGTTGCTATATTTTGCTGCTGTTGCTGTGGTTTCTGTTGTTCCTGAGTAGCAGTGGTCTGCTACTCTTTGCTACGACAATGGTTGATTACTGCTCTTGTTCCGACTTATTATTATTGTTTTTGTGATTTCGTTATTATTCCTATTATTATTTTAATCTTGTGATACGGTGGGCGCTATGGTACTACTGCTCATACCCCTCCCACTATAACCTTCCTTACCACGATTATTGCTACTGCAACTACTATGGAAAAAAAGGAAAAATATGTCCATATTGCCAAGAGAAATACCAAATGATAATAATAGCAATATTATGGTTGTTGATGATAATAATGATGATGATGATGATGATGAATAAAAATTATAATGATAATGATAATAATAATGATAATGACGATAATAATAACAATGATTATGAAAATAATAATAATAATAATAATGATAATAATAATAATAATAATAACAATAATGATGATGACAATAATAATAACAATGATAATAAAAACATTAATAATACTAATACTAATACTAATACCAATACTAATACTGATGCTAATACTA
>BOPN01001121.1:160000-165000 GCA_017312705.2 Penaeus japonicus | reverse complement strand
CGCTCTGCCGCCCCGCCACCGTCAGCACCGTGCCCTCCTCCCCGTCAGCAAATCTGCCCTCGGACCGCAGCTCCGGGGCAGAACTAATCCCGTTTTTTGGACTGGACGAAGGAGGATGCTGGTTCTTGAGGACGCCCGCAGGCACGTGGGCGCTGGGTGAGGAGTGGGCTGCCGCACGCGGGGACTGCTGAGCGCGCGCGGACTCACTAGCACGTGGCACATCACTGGCCGCACGCGTCACGCGCTCACTCGTGGCGGCAGTGGCAGCCCCGCCTCCTCCCCCTCCCCCTCCTCCCCCTGGGTCCCCCCTCCCCTTAGGCGCCGCCCCCGATACGCTCTCATAGTATTTCTGGCGCTGGAGATCGTCGTGGGCGGGGAGGGCGGGCGTGGCCTTAATGGTGGCGAGAGCGGGAAAGGGCATCCACTCGAGCTTGGAGCCTCCGCCGGGCTGGTTCACCCACACCAAGGAGCCCCCGGGGCCCTGCTGCTGCTGCTGCTGTAGTGGGCCCTTACTGGGGCCATGAAGGGCAGGGAGGCCGGAGGAACCCTGCCATGCCGAGACTGCCGGAGGTCTGCCGCTGCCAGGGGTGACGAAAACGCTCGGGCTGGAGACTGGGACGAGGCTCCTGTTCTGGTTGCCCTTGCTCGCTTCGGGCCTCCTGTTGAGCTCCTTCTTGCTCGGCTCGTCTCTGCTGTGGATGCCCTTGGGATGATCGGCCTTGTCGGTGTTCCTTTTAGACGGGGTGTCCTTGGCGTCGCAAGCCTTCAGAGAGTCGTCGTCGTCACCATTGAAGGGGTTGCGCGGATAACCCTTGGTTGGCTCGGCCTTGGTGTGGTCCGCCTGGAAAGGGTCGCCTTTGGACGGGAAGCGGCCGCCGTCACTCGACTCCTTCTTCAGGTCTCCTGCTTGACCTGCTTCGCCGCCCTTGCTGTTCCTCTTGTGCGCACGCGACTCCTTTCCTCTCACGGGACTCGAGGTTTCTCTCTGCCGGCTCTTGACGGCGTCGACGGGTTCCTCGATCACGTGCTGCGGCTCGCGCTGAGGCAGGTGCTGATCCTCGCTCCTGCGCGGGGACTTTCCCTGAGGCCTCTGCTGCGCCCTCTGGACTTGCCGATCCTCTGCGTCGGCGTAGACCAGATCTTTAGGAGGCGCAGAAGGAGCAGGGACGCCCTTAGCGTGCGAAGGATAGAGTACGGTGCCGGCCGGCGCAGGTGCTTTGATCTCCGCTCCGGGAGGAGGCAACTGCTGGGCGGGCGCGGCGTGCACGAACGCGACGGGCGTGGGCGTGTATCGGGGGTCCGCGGCGGGGTTGGGGGGACCCGCACGGGGGGTAACGACTGTGAGTTTTGGCTGAGTGAATGACGTGATAGTGACCTTCTTGGGCTGGTCGGCGGGTTGCGCGAGCGGCGAGTGCGCGGGCGACGGCGGAGGAG
Source organism: Penaeus japonicus (assembly GCA_017312705.2). Classification (NCBI taxonomy): domain Eukaryota; kingdom Metazoa; phylum Arthropoda; class Malacostraca; order Decapoda; family Penaeidae; genus Penaeus; species Penaeus japonicus. The sequence goes on along the minus strand of BOPN01001121.1, from coordinate 163,566 downwards.
GGCAGTGGGTCGCGTCACTGGTCCTCACACCACTGGGACTGACGCCCGCGAGCTCGGGGGCGGCGGCGCGACGCGGCTGTTCCTGCTGCTGCTGGGGCAGGAAGTGGTGCTGCTGCAGGAGGAGCGGCTGGCGGCGCGGCTGGTGCGGGAGTGGCGGCTGGTCGGCGCGATCCTCCCTCGTCACGCGCAGCCCTGGACTGCCGCCACTGCCACCACCGCTCGGCCCCCTCGCGCCCCCTCCTGCCACCCCTACCTGCACCCCCGGCGCCCCTCCCCCTCCGCCACCTCCCACCATCCCGCCGCCGTCTGCCCCCCCTACAACGTACCCAGCGTCACGCCCTCCTCCACCTCCACCCTCCGGACCCGGGAGATTCTCGCGAATCTTGGGCAGGAACGTCGGGTGTGCGCGCCGCCTCAGGCTCTCGCTCTCCAAGCTGGTCAGTTCGTCGTCGCCCTCGTCGCCGCTCTGCTGCAGCATCCTCCGCTCCTCCGCCGCCTTCCACTCCCACCAGCTGCGACCCCTTCGCCCTTCCACGCGTCTTTTCGACTTCTGGTATGCCCCGACGAAGGTGGGCGATGGACGCGAGTCGTCTTCGGCTGCCCCTGGCCCTGCGGCGCCGTTGAGGGAACCCTGGCTTCCCTGAAGGCTTGGTAGGGAGGAAAAACTTTGCTGTGAGATAGGACTGTCTTGGCCCCGAGTGGCGGCCACGTGCTCCTTGCTAACGGCCTCGTGGTTCTTCCCTCCTCCTCCTCCTCCTCCACCCTCTCCCTTCCCCTTCCCCTTCCCCCCATTGTTTTCATTGACCCCCATTACAAACCCCCAAATCCCCTCGAGTGAAAACGACAAAAACCTTCACTTATGGAACCTTTCTCCGAGGGAATTCAATCCTCTGTCCTGTTGGTCATCTATTCTCCCAACATCTTTATCACTCCGCTGTCGGGAGAGGTGGAAGGAAGACAGTATACTTCTGTGTCAAGTGTCTTCCTGTCGGTCCTCTTTTTCTGTTTTACGTCTCTTCCCTTTTCTTTCTCCGATTATTCCCCTTCTTCCCTCTCCCCCTACGACATATGGCACAGTGTGGTATTCATGAAAGTGACTTTAGTAATTAGCTAAATAGCGGATACAATTGTTTCGCGTCTGCTCTCACACACACACTTATAATTGTATGTATATTCATGAACATACATGCATACAGGCGTGTGCGCAGAATTATTTTTAGTTAATTTTGAATAACTTGTGACTTTTTTTTTGGTCTTATTTTCGTCTAGGAAATTAACGTTCCACGAATTATAAAGGATATTAATGCGTTTCTCTTTGCAATTTCATAACTTTATTTTCTTTAATGGATCAATTTTTTGTTTCCATTGTGCTAGCTACTGGTCTATTCAATCTAGACGTTTTAGTATCTACATTTCATGCACTACCAATTCACATTAGTCATCTACATGTTTCTAGATATTCACTCATGTCTATTTCTCTAGTAGCATCATCTTGACTCAGGCTGAGGAAGGAAGAACTAAAACAAAAAAGAAAAAAAAAAGAGGGAAGAAGTCAAAACAGATGACGACGGAAGAGATGTAATTGAAAACAAAAGATAGAGAAGCGAACTCCACGGTGCAGCGGCGTAAGGATGCGGATTCGGTGGGCGTGAGTTTTTCGTGTGGGCGTTCTGAGGAGGTTCCTGCTCGTCGGCTCCTCCGCGTGGGCGTTGATGAGGCGTGGTGTTAGGAGAGGGGCGTGGCTTGAGGTTTGCAAAGACACCTCCCCTTTGCTGGACTGTCCCTGCAACACCAAGCCACGCCTACTGGTTACGTCATCCGGGAAAAAGAGCCTATCGTGCATGTGTTTTTACAGGGATGGAGGGAGACTGAACATAAGCACGAAAAAATGTGGGAAACTTAAACAGAAAATAAAACTTTTTGTCACAGAAATATAGAATTATCATAATCATATATTTATGAATGAAGAAACATAATTCAAACTTAAAATATAAAAAAGAAGAATGTGTAATCATGTTTGTGTTCGCAGCGCGCACGCGCGCGAGCGCGTATGTGTGTGTGTGTGTGTGTGTGTGTGTGTGTGTGTGTTTGCATCTGGATGTGAGTGAGAGAAATGCAGATATGAAATAAAATAAAATAATAGAGTGTAGACGACAGTTAAGGAGTATGACTCTGGGCGAAAGGATTGTGGAATGTAGGGTGGGGGTGGAGGTTAAGGTGTTGGAACTAAAAGAAAATACGTGTATGACCCCCTCCTCCTCCTCCCTTTACTGAGACATGCGAGGTACGCCGGTAGAGAGCGCCGCCCTTCCGCTCTCCACTCTCTATTTCCTCTTTTCCTTTCCCACACCTTCGATTCAAAATATTTTTTCACACCCGCTCTCATTCTCATCCTCCTCTCTTTTTCTCTTTCCACGCACCTCGTCCTCTCTCTTCTTCCTTTCGGATCACCACGTACCATACCCCTCTCTCCCTCTCTCCCGTGTGTCCCTAAGCCCCTCCTCCTCGCAATAGGCTCCACCCACCGCCCGCCCACTACATCGGAAGCCACACCTCCTTCTCCCTACAGCTGCCCAGCCCTCTCAACAAGTGGTAAATACACCGCTCTGTCTACCTGATTCTTCTGGTTTGCCGTTGTCTTGTCTGTCTTGTTTCATCTGGCGATATTTATTGTCCTTCTTGGTTGAACTATTTTTGTTTTCATATTCATTAAAACTGGTTATTCTTGGCACAGAAAACAACAACAACAGCAACACATAACAGTACTTCAAACACAATCAAAGAAAGTTTTCAAGAAAGCGGAGGAGGAACGCGGTGCTAGGCAGAAACGGAAGAGGAAATCCGAAAGGACAGGGCAGGTGGGTGTAGGCACAACACAGCACAGCGAAAAGGGGCAGATGTCAGATCGGATCGAACAAGCAACGTGGGACGAGTGGCTAAGTTCGAGCAGGCGGAGTGTAAGACGAGAACCGGGATAAGGCAGTTTAAGGATGCGGGTAGCGAGGAGGCTAACCACTGGAGAGAAACCACTGTCCACATTGAAATTCAGCGGCTGATTGCTAAAGGGAGATTCCACCGACAGCCGATTGATAAAAGGGAAGATTCCACCAACGGAAAGCAAGGCAGTTTACTTGAACAAACGTCAGAGATAAACGAATGAATGAAATAGAAAGAAATCAATAAAAGCGAAAGAGAGCACAGCAGATAAGAGAAGAAAGACATACATGAAGTAGGAGGTAAGAAGGGAAAAAAACAATAAAAAACAAACAATGAGAACTAATATGCTGGCCTGACGAGTTGCACGAAGACGAGAGAAATAATACGAACGAGAAGAATGTACGGATAATGAATGAGTCGAAGCCAAGAAAAAAATGAAACGAAAAGCAGCGAAACGAACGAACCCCAAGGTCACTCAATAATCGAATGAATCAGAGAAGAAGCGAGGAAGGAAAGACTCGAAAGCAAATAAGAGAAAAGTATAAAATGAAGAGACAAAGGAGTGTTCGCACGAGGGAGATAGTACAGACGAGGAAAAGCAAACCAAAGAGGAAGTGATAAAGGTGAGA
>BOPN01001121.1:155000-157500 GCA_017312705.2 Penaeus japonicus | reverse complement strand
AGGAATGAAAGATATTTTAGCAATGCACATCCAAATGCAAAGGATAATCATTTACAAAAGGTCATGTGAAATTAAATGACTGGTTTATACACAATGCTAGATGTATTGACGATGATATCATTAAGGATGACGAAGTTGATCATCTGACGATGACGGAGGTGATGATTATGATGGTGATGATGATGATAAAAAATGGTGATGCTGCTGCTGATGATGATAATGATGATGACGATGATGATGATGATGGTGATGATGATGATGACGGTGACGATGATGATAACATCCCTACCTTCTGTAAATTCTAATTCTTGACTACTTATAGGACGGGATCAAACTGGGGTAAAGGTTAAGGGAGGGAGGAGGGAGGAGGAGAAGAGGAGAGGAAGGAAAGGAGGAAGGAGAGAAGGAAAGGGAAAGGAGGGATGGAGGAAGAAGGAGAAGAGAATTGAATAAAATAGAAAAGAAGAGAGAAAAAAAATATATATGTATGTATATATATATATATATATATATATATATATATATATATGTATATATATACATATATATATATATATATATATATATATATATATATATATATATATATATATATATATATATATATATATATATATATAGAGAGAGAGAGAGAGAGAGAGAGAGAGAGAGAGAGAGAGAGACAGACAGAGACAGAGACAGAGAGAGAGACAGAGACAGAGACAGAGAGAGAGAGAGAGAGAGAGAGAGAGAGAGAGAGAGAGAGAGAGAGAGAGAGAGAGAGAGAGAGAGAGAGAGAGAGAGAGAGAGAGAGAGGAAGGAGAGAGGCAAATTGCTAAGAGCAAATAAAAGCAGAAACAGCGAAAGTGACACTGATTTGTGTTCGCATAATTAGTTTCAATGACTGGCTTGTAAAGGCAAGTGCGATCGTGATTAAACGAGCCATCTGCCAGATGAAAGAGAAGTCTAATTGGTAAAGAAACGGACAAATTGGCGCGTGAGATCTTACCTATAAATGTTCGAAACCATCGTCAGATATCATGGCGAGAATGAAAAAGTTTGGAAAGAGGAAGTTATATATATATATATATATATATATGTATATATATATATATATATATATATATATATATATATATAAATATATATATATTTATACATACATATATATGTGTGTGTGTGTGTGTGTGTAAGTGTGTGTGTGTGTGTGTTTAACAAATACACAAAGTAATATAATAATTTTCTTTTGTCTGCAGTATCTTGCAATATTTTAAGAGCCCGGTTCACTTCCTCCCTATTAGCACCTTGCAGCTGATGCCTTGCAATACTTCATGTTGCCTCTCCCACCCCCAACCCCCACCCCACTCTCTGTGCACTTAACGGGTTATCTTAAAGATTCAGGCGAACAGCTCTCATGCACATAATCAAGAAGATATTCATTCACTGGGAAAAAAGAGCTAAACTGTGCGATAATTCATGTGAGCATGTCGTGCGTGTACGTGTGTGTGTGTGTGTGTGTGTGTGTGTGTGTGTGTATGTGATTATGTCTGTGCCTGAAAGCCTGGAATCCCCTTCACTCAATTAAATCCTTTTAATATGCCAGAAAACCCATTTCAGTGAAAACAAAAAAAAAAAAAAAAAAAAAAAAAAAAAAAAAAAAAAAAAAAAAAAAAATCATATAATTCCACTCCCCCCTTCCTCCTCCCCCTTCGCTTTTCCCCCTCCAGCCCCTCCAGTCCCTCCAGTCCCTTCAGTCCCTTCAGCCCCCTTCTCCTTCTCCCTCTCCCTTAAACACGCAGCCAGTGATATTTGGCGGAAGTTTCCTATTTCAGTTTTATAGTCTCCGGGTTGCACACACGAGCTCGGGTTAAAGCTGCAGCCATCCTTCCTCCCCTTCAGGCTGTCTCGTGACGGAGGCGGCGACGATGGCGGCTGGAGGTGCCACTTGTCTCTTATTGTCTGGACTGTGTGTTTGTCTGTGTGGCTTTTTTGTTCTCGTCTTTCTACGCCGTGTCTGTGTTTGTCTGTGTGTGTGTGTTTGTTCAATTGTTTCACTCTCTTTCTTTCTTTCTCTCTCTCTCTCTCTCTCTCTCTCTCTCTCTTTTCTCTCTCCCTCCCACTCACTTTCTCTCTCCCTTCTTCTCTATTTATATTTCCCTCCCTCTCACTTTCCCTCAGTCCCTCCTTCTTCCCTCCCTCCCTTTCCCCTCCCATCCCCCCTCCCTTCCCCTCCCTCTCTTTCTCCTTTCATTTCCCGTTCCCCCTTGTCACTGACCACCACCTGCACGTCAAATAAACCCATAGCAACTATTCTCTCTTCCCTTCACCTAACCCTCTAAAACAAAGAGAAAGAAAAAGTAATATAGGAAAGAGGTAATAAAGAGAAAAATGTAGATTGGACATTGTAAAAATTATATGAGAGAAAAAGAGAGAGAGAGAGAGAGAGAGAGAGAGAGAGAGAGAGAGAGAGAGAGAGAGAGAGAGAGAGAGAGAGAGAGAGAGAGAGAGAGAGAGAGAGAGA
>BOPN01001121.1:127500-135000 GCA_017312705.2 Penaeus japonicus | reverse complement strand
TTGCTTTGTCGTGAAAAATATTTTTTTTTTCTAAATCTACTTTCCAGATGGTAAAGGGTAAATATTCTTGTTAGTTTTTATCATTACCATAGTCATCATCATTAGCATTCGTATCACTGTTATCCTCACCATCATTATTACTATCATAACGATTATCAATATTATTATAATCATTATTATATCATCATCAACAGAAGCTGTGTTTCTTCTGATCATTATTGTTATTATCATTATTACTATCATCGTTATTATCATTCATTCATATGTTTATCTATCGTTATCATCACTCATTCATATGTTTATCTATCGTTATTATCATTCATTCATATGTTTATCTACCCTTACCATCATCATCATCACTATCATTATTATTATTGTTTCCCTTGTAATCATTATCAACGCCGAGTTTCACAGAAGAGCGAGCACAAGCGCACTGTCCCTCACAACCACACTTTGGTTCGACGAAAGGGTAATTATATAATCATTATGCCATCGGCACATGAACCCGCTGGACACATGTATAACTGTTATCGTTAATAAGTAATGCTATAATTATCATGTAGCGGCTGTGCACGTGTGCTTTAATGTGTTTGATTGCGTGTGTGCACATGGTTCTACACACGCATTTTTTTAATGGTCGTACGCACATGTATTACTGTACTTGTATTTTTGTTGACTCTTTTAGGTGTGTATGTTTGTGGGTTTGTGTTTGTTTGTTTGTTTGTTTGTGTATGTGTGTGTGTGTGTGCGTGTGTGTGTGTGTGTGTGTGTGTGTGTGTGGGTGTGTATGTGTGTGTGCTTGTTTGTTTGCATATGTTTTTTATGTGTGTGCGTGTCGTGCTTATGTGCGTGTGAAACGCACTAGCAAATGATACAATTTCGCCACGCATGAGTGCATACACTATCATGACTTCAGACACAAATCATGAGAACAAACATAATTCAGAGTGAATAACTGAGTTATGGCATATGTGCCTGCATGCACACTAAACCTCTCATGTGCAATAGGGAAAAAAATCCGGATCAAAATCTGAAATTGGCGCTGCATGCGTGGCCTCGGACAATCTTTAAACTCGACTGAATGTATGGCTTCTAATCCATATATCTATCTCCATATTACTATTTCTCTTTCTCTCTCGATTTGTCTACCTTTCTTTCTTCCTCTCTTTCTCTCTCTATCTATCTATCTTTTTTCATTATCATCTATATATCTGTGCAAGATTGGAAGAGGGAGACAGGGAGAGAGACAGAGATAGAGAGAGACAGAGAGAGAGAGATAGAGATAGATAGATAGATAGATAGATAGATAGATAGATAGATAGATAGATAGATAGAGAGAGAGAGAGAGAGAATTGATATGCGTGATCAATTTAATCACATGAATCAAACGTGCTGTTGATAATTACGATATCCATCCTCACTATCATTATCTTAATCATCAAATGTAATTAAATCTTATAATGATGCATCTCTGTTAATCCCACTCGAAATTTTATTGCTGGTACATTGCACCTTTTTCGAAAAAAAATGAAAATCATTACGGGATATGTGTACCTGTGTATGTGCGTAAGTGCATGTGTGTGTGTGTGTGTGTGTGTGTGTGTGTGTGTGTGTGTGTGTGTGTGTGTGTGTGTGTGTGTGTGTGTTTGTGTTTGTGTGTGTGTATGTGTGTGTGTTTGTATGTGCGTGTGTGTGTTTGTATGTGCGTGTACACACGGAGTATAATCAATAGTAACATAATCCGTACATCGCCTTTGTCCAATATTTCTAAACCTAATATTTCCCAATAAAACTAAAATCATTATCGTTTACAGCTTTTTATCTCCCCCCTGCTCCTCTCCTCTCCCCATCTCTTTCTATCCCTCTACCCCCTCTCACTCTACCCGTTACCACTCTTCCCCATCTACCACCTGGTCCTCTCCTCTCCCCTCTCCCCATCTCCTACTATCCCTCTACCCCCTCCCTCCTTTCTCCCCTCCCCCCCTTCCCTATCCCACAATTACTCGGGTCTGGAACAGAAGCTTATAATTATTCGGTCGATAATCTTAGCGGTCACTGTAAATCATTGATCAGATGCCATTAAGGGATATTTGCAGGTGGGGTGGGAGGGGGCCGGGGGAGGGGGGCGCAGGAGGGGGTAGTTAGGGGTCGGGGAGAGGGAGAGGGAGGGGGAGGGGGATATTTAGGGTTGGGATGGGGTGGGGTAAGGGAAAGATTTTAGGTTGAGGGGTGGGTGGAGTGGGGTTAGGGGTGGGGATGAGGGGGATTTTTAGGGTCGAAGGTCGGGTGGAGGGGAGACTTACTTACGGGGTGGGGAGTAGGGTAGGGGTTAGGGGGGATGCCGATTGAAGTTAGCGAGGGGGGGGGGGGTTGATGGTTAGGGAAGCAATCAAGCACCTGCGAATTTGAGTCACGAATGTCTGTCGTGGGAATTAGCGTTATTGGTTTTAATTTTAATGCCTCTCTGTATGCGTAAAATGAGAGAGAGAGAGAGAGAGAGAGAGAGAGAGAGAGAGAGAGAGAGAGAGAGAGAGAGAGAGAGAGAGAGAGAGAGAGAGAGAGAGAGAGAGAGAGAGAGAGAGATGGGGGGGGGGGGAGAACGAGAGAGAGAAAAAAGAGAGAGAGAGAGAGAGATCATGATGATAATCATAATCATAATGAGGATGATGATGACTATGCAAATAAAAGTAAAAACATTACTCACAATAACATCACATCAATAGAAACAGTAATGACGATAACATAATACAAACATATCATTTTATCATCAGTGACCACCACAAACGTCATCATCATCATCACCAGTGTCATCATCATTATCATCACCAGTGTCATCATCACTTTATCATTACAAACTGAATCATCAAATGAGATAATAATGAACAAACGTGCTATTCATCATCCATTTGACTTCCCAAATGACCAACTCTTACGCAAATATCGCCCCGTTAATACAGCTGTTGATGTGAACCGCTTGCAAAATAAACCGCAACGGAGCGCGGAGTCACTATGGGTTTGTGTTCGTAATGGTAAATGACTGTATTTCATCATCTGTTTTACATATTCATTCATTCGTTCATCATGCATGAGCACAAGCTATATGATATATGTTCGTTAAATGATATCGTAGTTAAGTGAGTATGTATATGTCAAATATATACACGCGTGTACAAACACACGTACACACACATACACGCACACACACAGAAACACATTGATACCAAAATATATCGAGCATGCAAACGTTACAACACACACTAAACTCAGGTTAACATAATATATACGTACATACACACGTCTCTCTCTCTCTCTTTCTCTCCCTCTTTCTTTCTCACACAAACAAAGAGTCAACAAGAAAATCTCCCTCCCTTCCCCTCAATTCAGGTTCGTGTTTCCCCTCACCGTACCTTTATTGTCTCACATTACCGTCACTATCAGCGTCAGAGCCAAGCGGTCTCCCTTTGTACCCGCTGTCGCCTGGCCCTTTAGACCGTGGGAAAAAAGAGGAGATCGTGGGATCTTTTTTTCTCCATAACATATCGGGCCAAGATGTGTTTCTTTGGACTTTTCCTTTAGAAACTCTGGGGATATAATGTTGTTGGTTTTGTCTTTCTCCTTTATTTCGTGTATTGGGTTTGAAAGGACTAAACTTTTATGAAGTTAGGCTTATCAAAGTTACCCAATTAGTTTATAGTATAGATGCATTTGCATCTATTCCCTGCATTTTTACCTATTTCCAATTCACATAATATAGCTTTCAACAACATAAAATCTATTTAAACACCAGTTAACATAAATACATTTCTGTTCAAGCAAAGTCACTTAAAAGTTTCTTCTGGGACACACAAGATCTTATATATATGTGCATATTTTTCCATGTAAATTTTGAACTTGTGTCTTGAGTTACTAAACTCACTCAGTCTCTCGTTAACGCATCGGTGGAGAATATAAAGTACTGGATATAGTTTCCAAAATATATATGGCAGTTAAAAAAGAAAAATAGGAGGACTAAAGAGTAGCAATATATATATATTCTGACAATTAAATATATTAGCTGAATATTTCCAAACCGCATCCAATGGGAAGAAGAGAATTTTCAGAATAAGATCTTATCAACAGGATTCTTTCCATCAGTCGTACGCCTAAAAAATAAAGGGAAAGAAAAATATATTGGAAAAAAAGTATTTCAAAGACCGCGTCGTATTTCCGTGTTGCATAACTTTCACTTGTTTACAGACGTTTCAAGGCAACTTAATCCTGATATGGGAATGTTTACATAACTTCAGGTGTGTCGTTTCATCCGTAAAAAGTGTCACTCGCCAGAACGTAACCCTGACTTATAAGTTTGCTTTGACGCGAGCCAAAGAAAAACGACAGGAGGTCGAAATAGACGACGCGGTTACACAACCCTGGTGTAAAAGTTATAAAACAAACCATTATTACGACACGGTAACATAACCTAGCCATATATAAACACCTCTTACCAAACGATATATATACATTAACATGTCTGCGACCCTGAACTACCTTTAAATGATGTGCTCTTAACACGTACATTAGAATTAACTAACTGTAGCGCGACCTTGATATATGGGTAGCTCGAGTTGCCCTCTCTAACGAACCTGTCTGGTCAGGTTACGTACTCGAGAGAGAGACCTAAAGCACGACACAGATGGGCGTCGCAATATTTTTTTAACTTTTTAAAAAACTTTTATTTGATGGACATCTTGTTTTGAAGTCTGTAAATAAATATTATAATTTTTGGTGCACGTTTTCTTGCTTTGAAATCTCAGTGATTAAGATTTATTTTGACGAAAAAAAATCTCCGCATCTATTACATGTTAGGAAACATCATTTAGGAAAATTTTATAGATTATAATAATGCAAAATCTTCCTTCCACGAAAAATCTGTTATCCGACCGCTGAAGAATGAGGATAGACATTTCCTCCTTCCTTTCAGCCCGTTTCCATCTTCCTTCCCACACCACCCCTAAAAAAGAGAGAAAAAAAAAGAAAAAAGAAGAAAAAAAATGCAGGTAGGGTCGGCTGTCATCTTTAAGGCGTCTCGCCCGTCTTAAAGAGGTTGTGTCGCTGGAGACATTGTGGCGCCAACCTTTCTCTGACTCCTCCCCCCCTCCATCTTTGGCCCCTCCCCCATCCCTCTTGACCCCTCCCTCCATTCTCCTTCGCTCCTCCCTCTTCCTCTCTGATTCTTCCTACCTCCCTAACCGTATCCATGGTACCCCCGCCCCCTCCGGTGTTTTCCAGCATTTTTCTAATATCTTACATTCCGGCATAATTTGCATAATTTTCATCAACATGTTTCAGAGGGATCCAAAAGGCAGTTGGTTCATTAGGAACATCTGCAGCAATCTCGGGTTAGGATATTCTCCATCTGATGTTTAGGTAAACTAATTGGATGGGTTTCTTGTTGGAAACTTGGGGATAATCTCGAGATTAGCTAAGGAGTTTTTCAGGAATCTGGATAATTCCGCGGCTACCTTTTATAGAAGCCATATATCATCAGCCTTATTTAATATAATGTGCATATGAAGTATGAGTGTGTATGTGTGTGTGTGTGTGTGTGTGTGTGTGTGTGTGTGTGTGTGTGTGTGTGTGTGTGTGTGTGTGTGTGTGTGTGTGTGTGTGTGTGTGTGTGTGTGTGTGTGTGTGTGTGTGTGTGTGTGTGTGTGTGTGTGTGTGTGTGTGTGTGTGTCTGTGTGTGTGTGTGTGCGTGTGTGTGTGTGTGTGTGTGTGTGTGTGTGTGTGTGTGTGTGTGTGTGTGTGTGTGTGTGTGTGTGCGTGTGTGTGTGTGTGTGTGTGTGTCTGTGTGTGTCTGTGTGTGTGTGTGTGTGTGTGTGTGTGAAGGGCTGAAATCACAACCAAAGTTACCCCAAATATCATACTTGAATACATGGTGAATTATAATTCGAAATCGTGTAAAATTAATGCAAACAGTCACAAGATGAAGTGATATAAAATATTTGTTAACTGAATGAACAGCGAAGAATATTAAGAGAGATGAGCACAATGAATAAATAAAAAATAAAAGTTGATAAAGTACATAAGTACTATGAAAAAAAACGAACGAAATGAAGTAGCCAACTTTGAAAAGGCGATGGATTATAGCAATAGGAAAACAAAAGCGAACCAACAAATGAGAAAAAAATAATCATCAACAGTTTCAAAGAAAGAGTTTCTGAAGAAAGTCAGTTGTGAAAATATAACAATGCGAGCATATTGTAATGGTCGATTATATTCAAACAATAAATTAAACAGCCAAACCGAAACAACACAGAATTGATTATAATAAAGAATACCAAACGAGTTTCCGTAATAGGTTAGGAGCGCAGTCGTGACAAGGCAAACACATCCCAAATGGACGATTAAACAAACAAGGCAATAAATTGAGGACAGAGATAACACAAAATAAACAACTTTGAACAATGCCAAACGGGTTTCCGAAATAGGCCAGGAGCTTGGAGGTAACAAGGCGAACATGGCGTAATGGTCGCTTAAACAAAGGCGAAATTGGCGGGAAGACAGCGCGGCCACTCCCCCCTCCTCCCTTCCCTTCCCCCTCCCCGTTCCTCGCATCATCGGTTTATTGCTTTCCAAATATCGTAAATATCCGAAGGTTGATAGAAATGCAAATTCGGTTTAAGTGGCTTTAAAATAATGGTTTCGGTGGAGATGACGATGCTGATGTGTCTGCTCTTTACTATTATTGTGTGTCGATTTTATTTGTCTTCGGCACGTAAAATTCTGGAGATTTCCTTTTTCTGATAGAATTGTTATCGCTAAGGTAGATTCTCACAAAAATCGTAAATCTGAATGTTCCAGTTGGGAGAGACTCACCCAGAAACTCAATTCTCTCTCGAGACGGTTTGCCTCGTCTCTATTTCATCCTCGGTTTCCTGCATTTGCATATAATGAAAACAATTAACGAAATAAAATGAAATTTAGCTCCGTTTCCTGAAGGCTGGGTAAGCCACACGTTCGCGCTCAGGTGGACGTAAATGGCCAAACACACGTCCCAATCCGTGCGCGGCCTGATGGCTTAGGTTTCGGCGTCATATGCGATCCGTGATGGAAACTTGGACTCAACTTTCCTCCTTCTTCCCTAAACTTAAGTTCTTAGTGGAGAGTTCAATATTTTCGTATCAAATATTTAACTTAATGGCTGCTTTCCCGTTCCTCTTCTCCTTCCAATAACTCGGCCGAGACTAGAGCTACGGCGAATGTTCAAGCGAATAATTTTCGCTTTTAATGTTCACCGCGTGCCGGCGGGTACGAATTATCAGACAGGCATTAATAAGAGAAAGTGCGAAAGATGGAAAAAAAAGAAGCTATAAAATATCAAGACAAACTGCGTCTGCCATGAGGAGGGGGTAGAGGATAAAGGGGGGGGAGGGGAGGTTGGGGAATGTCAAGTCACAGGAAGTGTAATTAGGCGAAGCTAAGATGCCAGTGGTGCCAGGTGGGGGGCGGGAGGCGAGG
>BOPN01001121.1:120000-125000 GCA_017312705.2 Penaeus japonicus | reverse complement strand
CCAACCACCACCAAACCACAAACGTATCTACCACATTAACCACAAAGAACCCCACCAACCTCTTTCATGGAGCACCACCTCAATGGAACCATCTGTCAGCTGGTTCGTAGAGTGAGATAGCGTGCCTCGGTGCTGTACCGCTACCTACTAATTACTATAGTGTCCGCAAGGCTTAAATTAGCTGATTAGTATCTATCATGTTGCCATCGAGGGAGTTTTGTACTTATGGAGGTGGAAGAGGAGGGGGGGGGGAGAAGGGGTAGAGGGGGCATATTGGAAAGGGGGAGGGGAGGGGGTATTGAAAAAGGGAAGGGGGAAGAGTGGAAAGGGAGGGGAAGGAATAGTGAGAGTAGAATGGAGGATAATGAATTAAAGGGGAAAATGGAAAGGGAAAGATGAAAAGAGTAAAAAAAGGGGACAGGGAGAAAGAGTGGAAGGGGATGTTAAGGGGACGGACGCTCTCTAAGAGCGAGTCTTTTCGTTGCTGTTCTACTCTAAGTGTATTTTGGTATCCTTATCTACTTTCATTGTATACTTGTATTTGCAGGTGAAACACACACATACATACATACACACACACACACACAAACACACACGACACGGCCATACCCATTCGGATAATTTTGGCGAAATTATCCCATCAACGACCAAACGTCAAGAAAAATCCTTCGCTCGTTCCTATTTCATCTACTCGACCCGCCTACCTCTGAGCCAATTACCCCCCTGAGTGTCGGTTTCCTTACCCTCCTCCCTCCCCCCACTCTCTCCCCCTGTCCCTGCGGTACTCGACCAAGAGAGGGGGAGGGGGAGGGGGATTGCCAAGAAATATGGCTCTATGACTTTTTTTACTGTCGAAAGTGGAGGTATATACTGTATGTGTATGTATTCACCATGTGTACAGTGTACGTATATTTATGTGTGTGTACATACAGGCATCCACATGGAGATTCAAATGACTATTGATTAATAAAATGTTTAATATTTTGAATAAACAAAGACAATGGTAGATATATAAATTTGGGTAAAAAAACTGATGGCAAAAATGACAGTGACATAAAAAACAACTGTTTGTAATATTGATTTTCTCCTTTAAACATCCCTACGCGGGCGCCATCTTGCAACCACTTTCCCGCCAAAATAAAGTGACAGGTAATCCCGTCAAATAAAATAAAAATGAATAAATAAAACGTATGCGACATTCTTCCTCCACTTCTTTCTCCCTTTTCCCGAGAGGTTATATATTATCGCTTTGTTTCCAAGATTATGGCTATAAATCCGTGCTTTAAAAAAAGTTTTTAAAAATCCGGAAGGGGAGACTCTCTTCAATGGACGTCTTTTGTGAATAAGTTGACATTATGCATTTTCTAACAATAGTAAAAAAAAAAAAAAAAAAAAAACGTTAAGTACATAATTTCCCTTCATTACAAACAAAAAACTGATCCTTATATAAAACATAATCTATAACATTATATTCTTACAGCCCAAACATCTATAAATAACCATCCTAAACTGACTCGGTGACTTCATATTTCAAACATCGAAATTCAAGCAATGCTGACGAATGACTTAGTACAGTTCCGTTTTCATTTGTAAACCTCCTTGTGAACCCGAGCCATCAGCGCTTCGAAACCCGGAACAGCAAGCCAGCACTGAACCTTCCTTCGCATCTCTCACTTATCGGGTTCTTTTGTCTTTCCTCATCAATCAGCCCTCTTCATCCATCCGTCCTTCGCCCTATCATCCTCTATTTCTCATTCCCCTCCCCTCGCCTCTATCTTTCCCACTCTTCCCTGTCCTTTCCTCCCCTCTCTTTCCCATCCTTTCTTCCCCTTTCCTCTTCCCTTGTCCTTCTTTTCCCCTCTTCCTGTCCCTTTATACTCTCCTCCACTTTCTCTCTCCTCCCCGTCTTCCCATTCCTCTCTCTTCAAACTTCTCTTCTGCCCATCATTCCCCTTCCTCCCTACCGCTTTTCCCCTTCGGCTTCCGCAGGAGGGAAGGAAAATAATGGGATGAGGAGGGGAGGAGGGGAGGGAAGGAGAGGGGAAGGGGAGGGGAAGGAGAAGGGGAGGGGAAGGAGAGGGGGAGGGGAAGGGGAAGGAGAGGGGGAGGGGGAGGAGATGGAGGAAGAGAAGGAGGAGGAGAAAGGGGCGGGGGAGGAGGAGGAAGTTGGCTCACCTTCTTGAAGCTCCCCGCGAAGTACTGGTCAATACACGGGGTTGCGAGACAAGGGGATTAGGTCACGCCTTCGCCCAACTCTCCCACATCTCCAGCCGAAGTTTGATGCAGAACTTCTTGCGGATTCAGGGAGAGGGGCAGGAAGGGGGGAAGAGAGGGAGAGGGGCAGGAAGGGGGAGGAGAGGGAGAGGGATGGAAAGAGAAAACGAGAGAGGGGGAGGAGAAAGAGAGTGATATAGATAGACAGAGAGAGAAAGAGAAAGATATGTATATATATATATATAGACAGATAGAGAGAGAGAGAGGGGGGGAGAGAAAGTGATTAAGAGAGAGAGAGAGAGAGGGGGGGGGGGGGAGGGGAAGACTGCTTCTCGTTATACTAGCGGTGATGTCGCTGCCAATACAGGTATTACCTAAATTATCGGTGATTTTGCTGATGGCACCTGCATAACGGTCGTTAATTTCGCCAATGTTGAGGTACAATTTACAGAACTGCTGTCCCCGCCACTGCCGGTCTCACTATCGCTGATCACCACGTTTCCCTCATTCTGATTCGCTCTGACTCATAACACGTGACTTCAGCGGAGTGAAGTGACTTCAAGATCAGCAACAGAAACACAAAGAAACGTAAATCTTTAAAGGAGTATGTGAAATAAAGATAATAACAATACATTTTTTAAAATCTTCCCTTTTATTTCTCTTTCATTTCCCCTTTGAAAAGCAAATCTCTTTGACAAAACATATAGAACATATTAAAAAGTAAATAAATATATAAATAAAAAAGTAACCCCTTTCTCCTTCCTATTCCATATCTGAGACGGAGGCAAAATAGCATCCTCTCGTCGCCTCAGCCAATAAAGACAAGTGGATAAAAGCCAATCTAACAGAAGGCTTGGGTAGATTCCATTTCGAAAAGTTAACGTTGAATACTTTTTTTTAAAGCCTTTGGAGAATGTTTGGGAGGTCTCGATCGAGATTCATAACGATTATCGCGAATTTTAACTGCAAGTCACACATGTAACTAAGTAAGGAAATATTTTTGTTATATAATTCGGAATCGATGATATGAAAAGGACCTTTCATTTGGCCATGTTCCAGATCTTTTAACTCTATTATCCCTCTTTTTAAAGAAAGCAAAACTGAATGAAATTCATTCTTCATCCTGACAGCAAGTGAACAGTTTCGGCCTTAACAGGCATTACCAAACAGCGAAGTATCTGCGTGGTTAACAAACTCCTTAATTGGCAAAGATAAGCACGATTGACTGATTAGTATATCCCAATTCTTTCCCTTTCCCACTCCCTCCCTAAAAAAAGCCTAATTTACCTCTCAGCCTTTCCCCTTCACTCTCAAACCCCTTTCTCTTTCCTCCTAACCTCCTTCCCCTTTCCCCAAACTCTCTCCCTCTCCTCTCCTTCCCTCGTAAACTCTAACCCGTTCCTTCCCTTTCGTTTCTTCTCTATTTGCCCTAGTATCCAATTCATTTTCCTTCCTTTATTCCCCAATCCTTTCTTTTTCTTCCCTTCGGCTCTTCCTCTTAGCCATAGTTTTCCTTTTTCCCTTTCCTTTCCTTTCCTTTCCACTAATCCCATCTTTCCCTTCCTTTCTAAATCCTCCTTTTCCATCCCTTCCTTCCATCCCATACCCTAAACCAACCCTACCCCCCCCCCTCCCCATCGCCCCTCAGACGTCGGGGCTAACTCTCTCGCTCAGAATTCGTGACGAAGACGCTCTCTCGGGCTTGCCTAACCGAGCGTGAACACGGCTGGAAAAGATGGTTCAAGTTCGTGTCGCGTAGACGGGTTTTGTCACACGGCTCGGGAGATGAAAGAAATAGGAGAGATAGAGGGAGGGCGGGAAAGGATGGAGGAGGCGAGGGAGTGGTGGGATGGGTGGACGATAGGAAGGAGAGAGGGCGGATGGAAGGTAGAAAAGGAGGGAAGAAGAAAGAAGAAAAAGAAGAAGAAGAAGAAGAGAGAGAGATAGAGAAATGGAGAGTAGGAACAAAAAGGGGCCACGATGAAAGCAGCGATAAACATTTCAGGTACGAGGAAGAAGCTTCGTATACCCTCTTTCATTATAAACCTCTGGAGCTTAACCCATTATCCGCCACAGGAGCTCCCCCTTCTTAGAATCCTGGCTATGCCCCTGGATCACCATACAGATAACATATTATCGAATGGAAAAGACCATTCTTTCAACTCTTAACCTGAGACATCAAAGTCCTTCCACTTTATCGAGGAAATCATCCCTGGTCTTCCACCTACGCCACCTCCAACCCCTCACTTGTTTCATAACCCCCGGGGCCATAAACGTGCCAAGCCCACGAGTCCCACAATAAAGGCGATATAACAAGAAGGAGGCATAAAGGGGGGCGGGGGTGAGGAGGAGGGACAGAGGGGAGGGAGGCTATCGTTTGAAAATATCAAGTGAAAAATGCGGCAGATTTGACCCTGCTTTTCTCCGCAATTCTCTGACGCTTTCTCCTTTTTCCATTTCTTCTCTCCCCCCCCTTCTTTGGTATTTCTTTGTTGTGCATTGTTTCCAATTAGGCGCGTTCTCTTTTTCTAGTGATATTTCCCCCACTCTTTTCCCAAGCCTTCCTTCTCCCTTCCTCTCTCCTTCCCTTTGCTTCTCATTATCTCCTTCTTTCTCCTCCTCCTCCTCCCCTTCCTCTCTTCTTCTCTCATTCCATTTTCTCTTGTTTCTGATGATATTTCTCCTCATCCTTCTCCATTTCCTTCCTCTTCCCTCGCTCTTTCTTTTCTTCTTCTCTTCCCCACTTGACTCCTTCCTCCACCTCCCTCTTTTCTCCTTTGCTTCCT